>JABEVN020000269.1:0-37958 GCA_013146195.2 Codonopsis lanceolata | reverse complement strand
TTGCGCGCAGAACTTTCATTGTAAAGATTTGATAAAGGTCGTGCCGAGCCCGAAGGTCGGTCTCGACTCCCAGGACTAAATCCTCGTAAAGGAAGCTTGCGTCTAATTTATAGCCGGCGGCGATGCTGGCTTCCTTTGGGAAGGCTTCCCAGTTTCCATCAATTTGTTTGTATACTAGAAAGGAGTAGGGGCGGCATAAATCACCCCGGTTAGCTCTTTTGGTCATGGAAAAAGGAAAGGCGAAGGATCCTCGGAGATATGACGAAGAGAATGAAGCACGAGGTCTCGTGCGCTTTGTTCGAAGAGGAATGGTCGGGGGTATTTATCGAGACTCGGGCCGGAACTCATAAATATCGCGACAAAGATAAATTAAAAATGAGCTTTGAGCGAGCAGAAAAGATACCTTGGTGTATGAAAGCGAAGTAGGCGGGAAGCGAAAGAAAAGAAAACTCGAAGGGAGAACGGCGTTAATCTGGCTTTCCTGTGATAGCCGTCAGGAGAAACAACGGATAAAACTCACATGAAAAGGCCCAGTAAGCAAAAGGAGAAAGAGCGGAAGAAAACGGACCTAAGACACCGCTTTTGAAAAGAAGAACGACAGGATGAAGGTCAGCTGCCGAAAGCCGGTAGAGGAAATACTCCTTTTCAATCGCTGGCGAAAAAACCCAGAAAGCAGGCGAAGTGTGAAGAAGAAGCCAAAGTTTTTCTTTTGCTCGACCACGACGCCTTAAGTCGACCCAACAAAGACGCGGATCTATTCCACCAATAGGCCAGCGTGGCCACGATGGCATTGCGATATTAAGAAATAACGGAATAAATGAAATGAAACTGCGATGACAGGCATAGGTTAATGAGGCGTGACCTCAATCGACACTGCGATTGACCACTACAGCAACAGGTCAGGGAACCAAGAGAGAACCCGTCCTCGCCTCGTTCCCCCATTCAAAAAAGGAAAATCATGATCGCCACCGGAGACTCCGCTAAGAGCGAATCGGTCATATACTTCCAGAGTTCGGGATGAATCTGCTCGAAAGTCGGGGCCAGCGAGGAATTAAACCACTCAATTCCACGTGGGCGACAAGTGGCTATTAGAACAACGACATTAATTGAACAACAGTTCAGCGACCATCCTCGACACGACCCCCAGGCGGGCCAGTCCGGCAGAGGCGAAATCGTCGAATTCATTGAGTATGCAGACCATATGATGATCGACCCGCCGGCTTAAAACCATCGGGGCTTAAGTCAGTAGAGCTGGCGAAGAAGCGTCGGCGCCGTGAAAATGCGCCAAGTGGCCCGTCGATTGGAGAACACCAACGTGCTTGCGCAACAGTTGACACGCAATACTCGACAAACTGAAAAGAAGAGAGAACCAAGACGACCACCGTGGACCAATGAATCTGTCTCCAACTTTGTCCTTAGCATGCAGCGAAGCCCGGACCCGAAGAGTATAAAAGATAACCGAACTTGTAGTAGGACCACTATTCACAGCTTACATATTCTGCTTTGAGCTTGGGCTGGCTGATGCTATTACTCATTATCTACTTGACTACCAGGAGGAGCTTTAAATTTGGGATAACCTCAAAGCTCTGCTTAGGTGTTTTCTCTTATTTGGGGCTTCTGGAGAGGGAGTTGAGGAGAGGCAGTTGGGAAATAGCGATATGAGCAGGATATAAAAGAAAAATGGTATAATTAAAGAAAACCACACATTACATTAATATTTATAATATATTTAATTATTGTTTCTTAAATGGTGTATCGGGTCAAAGATGATGATTATTTAAAAACTGATGGAATATATGTTTTAATATATAATTTTTAAAATTACTTTTATCTAAAAATATATCATCAAAAGAAAATTTATGTTTAAAATATAATTTTATTATTATTAAAACATAATTCTACCGAAAAAAAATTGTGGGCTTTGTTGTAAAAAAACTCCATGTTTTTAGAGTTTACTATGTTCTGTGGATGTCTTTTATGACAAGTTTAATGGTCATGATCAAATTTTGATCACACATATATAAGAGTATTAGAGTTTTAATGGTTAAAGTAAAATATATCAAATTAAAATAAGGGTATGTAATAAAATTTAAATCAAATGTAAACCTTTTAAATACTATATTTTGACATTATATTTAATAATAATATCGTGTTAGTACATTATTGTATATTAATATTTTAATTTTGTTTTTATATTATGATGTGTTGGATATAATTTTTTCAAAAAAAAAATTATATTAAATTTTGACACCTATATTTCGAGATAATTATTTGATCTTTCGTGAATAATGTAAATAGGTATCGAAAATTTGGTTTTGATATCATGAGGCAGTATCACCAATTGACTTGTCGCTTCTGATGACTCACTCAAATCTTCTTTTGACATTATTTTATCAACATCGTTAGAGTTATCACCATCTAACAAAGAGTTATCACCATCTAACAACTATGTATTGAAAATATACATGCACCTCATATGTAATTTGCTTTTAAAACAAAATTATCGTCATGGTTGTAACCTTGGTGGTAACTTTAATATTATCTATATTTTACAATAATTAGAAATTTAAATTAAACAAAAAAAATAACATAATAGTAAGAAAAATTAATAGTTGGTACCTTTTCCTAAAATTTTAACTGCTACAATACATTTTTCTTTTAAACCAAAAATGTCTCTTTTATAATTTTTTTTAAAAAATATCTAAATCATCTTCTTCTGCAATTCAAACATAATCTTCTTAAATTATTTGAAAATCATAATTGTTAAAACAACCAAATGAGGATTGTCCTGCCTAAATAGGTCATACCATTAAAAGCGTTTTTGTGTGAGTATATCAGTATATGATAGATTATGATATATTTTTTACGAGTAATACTAGAGTCACTCAATGATCACTTAAATTTATACATTAAATAATGTGGTTTTTAATGTGTCATCTTATTTGGCATTTTATGGGATCCACTATAAATTAAAAAGTTATGTCAACAATATGATACATAAGATACCACATCATTTGGTACCCAAAATTAAATGTTATTAAAGTAACCATAACATTACTCATATTTTATTTATTTATTAAACTAGTGGATATTTTAGGGACATTGTACTTGCTCTTAAAAAGTGTACCGACACAAATTTCAGCGTAATAATAATTCATTCTTGCGGGCCAAACCACAAGTCAACCGGATTACTTTTTAAGTCAGCCTCTCTCTTCCCACCATCTCTTTTTTTCAACCCTCCATTTATATTCCTCTCTCTCTCTCTAGTAAATCACAAACCCATATTTCTCTCTTCTACCCATTCCCCATACACACACACTCTCTCTCTCTCTCACGCACAAACACTTTCTTGTATTTGCAGAATCCCAAAACTCCGAATTCCAATGATTTAGAAGATGTTTCCATGCAAAAACTATACCGGAAAGTACCAATGCTAATCGCCGCCTGAGGTTAGCTAATCTCTTCATTCTTTTGTGACAAATTTACCCTCTACTTGCTCCTCTTCTTTATAGAATCATGAGGATAGTTTGGTCTTTTAGCTATGGATACGTAAAAGACACGTTCAGTTTCTTTGTTCTTGACTCAAATCCGTTCCCACCGGTCGGCCGGCCGCCGGCGAGTGTGCTTCTCAATTTAGTATTTCTTTTATGTGCAAAGCTTCCATGCTCGAAAGTCGATTTTATTTTATTTTGGCAAAAACTTAAGATATTATATGTGAGAGTGTGGACTGTGTCTTCTCGGCAAAGGTTTCATGTTTGAAACTCAATTTTTTTATATAATAACATAAATCCACCGGTCATAACAAATCGTGCATTCAGGATTTTGGTGTTAAGTGAGCTAGTATTTAAAAAATATTGTAAATAATAATAACAGATAAAATATTAGTGGATGCATATTGAATTACTGATGTTAATAGCGTAAAAAATATTATAATCGGTAATAACACTATCAATTTAGATATTTGGATTTAAAATTTAATTTCAATTTAAAATTTGAAGTGTGTTTCCAAACTATAAAATTGATTTTTGAGGCTCCAATTCCACTTACAAGCCACTGGATTAGTGTATCCAAACACACCCTTAGGATCAAATCTCACGATTAGCTCTCGACATTACTTTAGGATTAATTTTATGTTTGAAATAGGGGTTACAACGATATCGAAAACAAAATTTAGATATATTGTATAATCATTTACGAACATATTTTCCTCCAAAAATTATTCGACCCTTATTATATGTTTCAAGATATACGAATATTCTTGTGGAATAAGATTACAACTGGTCTTTTCTTACGGCACTAAAAATGAGATTACTAATGAAGAATTAGTGTATAATGACGAAATGAGATTACTAATGAGATTACAACTGGTTCGAGACTTGTGTCGCACATAGTTTCCTTAAACCAGATTCACACCTTCATGTATGTGCTTGGAAGCTTTACTGGACGTCTGTCTCTCAGGATACAACCGAAACACCGGAGAGACCTTTTGCACAAAGGCTTCTGACGAACTGAATCTGTGTCTGATTCTATCATCAAAATAAAAACATGAGGGCAAAGAAATACGTTCTACGATTTCCCAAAAAGAAATGAAGATTGTTCTTAATCATGTTTTTCATTTGTGGATGTTAACTCTAGTATCATAATAAAGAAAATGAAACCATCGCTTTGGAATTAGAAAAAAAGAGTAAATGGTAGCAAAAAGAGTAAACCTAATTTAGCATTACTCTATTATCCTAATAAAGAAAATAACAAATCTCAAAATTATGAATCTAAAATCATTACAGAAAGGCTTGTCAATGGATCAGATTTAGATTAAATCAGTCAAGTTTATATCCGATTTGCTAAAAAATTATCAGATTTGTATTAGATTGTATTATTTTTCGGATATTTTAAAGCTCGATTTATATCCTATATTATCATATTCGGATTTGATTCATATTTTATTTGCTCCTTAGTAAAGCAACGAATAAATTAATATTGAGATACTTTTGTTAATAAATATTGAATAAAATTAAAAATTCTTGTTTTCAGCTTACGTTACGTAAGATCTTAAAGTATGATAAATAATTTATATTTAGTAGAATTAGTAATAATTAATGACTACACACTCAGTTGGAAAAGAAAAATGTGTTTTGAAATCAAAGATAACTTTTAGATGGTTCGTTGTGTAGTTATCTGTAAATAGCTACTTGAAAATTCATTAGATAGTCCTGCAGAGAGTTGAGGAATAGAGGCTAAAGTCTACGCCATGCAGCTAAAGTCTAGGCCTGCTACTAAAAAGTAGCAAAAAAAAAGTAGAGAATAAAAAGAATTTTATATAATTTGATCATAATTTTTACTTTAAAAAAATATTTTTTATTAGGCACACAAAATATGAAAAAATTATTTACTTAATTTTTAATATAGTTTAATGTGTAGTTTTTTTAAAATTTAATATATATATATTTTATAATTAAAATATAATAAAAAATAAAAATAAAATTGTAAAAATATTGTACTCAAAAAATAGTACAGTAATTATTTTGGTACGAACATTTTTTTTCTTGAGAGATTGACAATAATTGCTTGAGATTGAAAAAAAAAATCTGATTCATTGGCCCAGCGGCCAGGTCAAACCACCCAATGTCCGACACGTGTTTATGGTTGGTTAATTGCTTTGTTCCGAAAGAAGACAAGATTGGAACATGATGTGAAAACTACTAAACACTCCGACCTTTGAGTCTGACCCGACATAAAAGTTGAAACACGAGGATTTAAAAGGAAATATATATATATATAGATTTCTTTTAAAAAATTTACTTCAAAAAATTAAAACATGAATATGTTAGTTTTTACTAATAAACTACTAAACGTGTCTATTCTTAATAAATTTGACTTTCAAATGAGAACTACTAAAAGTCGCTAAATTATCGTCCTAATTGAGTTGACGCATGGATTAAGAAATAACAATTAACTTGATTATTTATATTGGTTTAATGAGTAATTTTCTTTAAAATTCATGTGTATGTAGCTCATAATTAAAGTAGAGTGAAAAAATAAGGGTAAAGTGGTAAATGTGATGTTCTAAAACTCATGTGTATGTAGCTCATAATTAAAGTAGAGTGAAAAAGTAAGGGTAAAGTGGTAAAAGTGATGTTCTTAAGAGATAAGTTTCAAAATAGATAATTATTTTGGAACGGATAAAAAAGGAAAGAAAACGATAATTTAGGGACAGATGGAGTATTTTTTTAGTTCTACTTTTGTAAACCCTTATTTTATTATTATTAAGCAAAAAAAAAAAAAAAACCGCTTCGCATCAGTTCAACGAAAATAAACCATCGCTTTGTAATTAGAGAAAAGAGTAAATCGTAGCAAAAAGTGTAAACCTAATTTAGCATTACTCTGGACTCTAGTATCCTAATAAAGAAAATAACAACTCTCAAAATTATGAATCTAAAATCATCACTGATAGGCTTGTTAATGGATCAGATTCAGATCGAATCAGTTATGTTTATATTTGATTCGTTAAAAAAATATCAGACTTGCATTGGACTTGCATTGGACTGCATTATATAATCCTCTAAAACTTCAAATGTTTTCATCACAACTAACAACTACCACCATATTTTTAAATCTTTTCTATTTTCTATTTTTCCAACACAATTGGAATGAAATATTTTTGATTTTATATTATATTCTATAAAAAATATATATTGTATTTTTTAATCATTTCAATTATTTTCATCTAAAAATATATATCATTTTAATGGTCAATTTATATTTATAATACATTATTATTATTAGTATTATTATTATTATTTTATCCTTTCATATATTACGAACACGAGATGAATAATTTCTTTTGGTTGAAATTTTTTTACAATTAATACGCAAATTTAATTAATAATAATAATATAGCATGATAATAATGTAAAAAAAGAATATATGCATATTTGTAGCTTGCAATGGTAGGAAAATTTAAGAAAACAAATGTAGTATAATTAAAGAAAATCACACATTACACCAATATTTATAATACCTTTAATTATTTTTTTAAACGGTATATCGAATCAAAGATGACAATTATTTGAAAACGGATGGAATATGTTTTAATATATAATTTTTAATATTACATTTATCTCAAAATATATCTCACTCTAAAGGGAAATTTCCGTTTAAAATACAGTTTCATTATTATTAAAACATAATTCCTACCAAATAAAAGAAAAGTTTTTTATCACCAAATAAAACTTATAAAATTAATAATAAATACACAAATGATGGAGAAAGAGAGAGTAAATGGGAAGAAAGAACTTTGGAGGGAAAAGATGGGGCAAAAGTGGATTACTACACCACCAAAGGTCCCTCCAAACTTAGAGGAAGCCTTAAATGATTTTAGAAAAAAAAACTGCAAAATGTCTTTTAGAGTGTTTAAAAACTATGGACGCGTTTAGGACAAGTCCAATGGTAGAGGTCAAAATCAAATTTTGACACACACACACACACACACACACACACACACACACATATATATACATATATATATATATATATATATATATATATATATATATATATATATATATATATACATATATAAGATAATTAGGGTCTGTAATGGTTAAAGTAAAAAAAATATCAAAATTATGTGTGGTACTAGGGAAGGTACCTAATTTTAATACTCTTTATTTTGACTATATATTTATGTCATAATATGTGTTGGTACATTATTGTATATATTAATTTTGTTTTTATATTATGATATGTGTTGGATATAATTTTTTCAAAAAAATAATATTAAATTTTGATACCTATGGTTGGAGATGATTATTTGATAATCATGTATAGTAACCAATATGAATCAAAATTTGGTTTAGATACATGTGAGCAAGAATCACCTTTGGACTTGCCCTTCCAATGAAAACTCAAATCTTCTTTTGACATTATTTTATCAACATTGTTAGAGTTATCACCATCTAACAATTATGTATTGAAAATGTACATGCACCTCGATCATATACAATTTGCTTTTAAAACAAAATTGTCATCACAGTAGTAACCTTGATGGTAACTTTAATATTTTTCGTAATTTACAAAAAATAAAAATTTAAATTAAACAAAAAATAACATAATAATAAGAAAATTTGATAGTTGGTACATTTTCCTAAAGGCTTAACTTCTACAATACACTATTCTTTTAAACCCAAAATGTCTCTTTTATAATTTTCATTTTAAAATGTCTAGATCGTCCCTTTCCACAGCTCAAACATAATCTTCCTAAATTGTTCGAAAATCATAATTGTTAGGAGAACGAAATGAGGATCGTTCTGCCTAGTTAGGTCACAGGGGTTGAGGGGCAACGCCCCGTCGTGGTGGTACGAGTGTGACGCTCTTGAATGACAAAAGAAAAAAATAGAAGAGAAGAATGCGAAGGAAGAAAAAGAAGACTTACGACGTAGGAGGAAGTAGAGGGCATAAGAAATGCAAAAAAAACCAATTTAAATCGCGATGCATCAAATTCACTTGTAATGCTTTGATTTTTGATTTGTGATGTATCAATTTGAAATCGCGATGCATTGTTATGAAATAAAAATGACAAATAGTTTGAAATCATGCATTGCCATGTACAAAATGATGCATCGCGATGCATTGAGTAAGTTATCCTTAGACCACTTTCGATTCATTAAGAGTATCGTAGTCATTTCACTTAAAAAATACATTTTTTTGGTTGAAAAAAACATATGATAATGTAGCTATTAGACCATCTACAATGGAGTAGCAATAAGGAGCAATGGCTAGATCCTTCAAAATAATGGGATAACATTGAGTAGTAAAAATATGAAAACTTAATTTGGGGAGCCTCCGATGCTACCGAATCTTGGTGTATATTTGCAGGTTTAAGTCGTCAAAAATCTAAATTTTTCAAAATTTTGCCATTTTTCACCATAATTTTTTTTAAAACTTAATTTTTTATTTAAAAAGCAAGTATTTTCATTTATAAATAAAGAGTTGATTTACTTCATTTGCACATCAAATTAATTTTCCAAAATTATATAATCAAAATTATTTATTTACATACATGCATACAGCTATTGTAATTTGTGTTACCATTGAAAGTGTTTTTGTGTGATTATCTAATGATAACTTGGGGTGATATTTTATTTACTCCGTATTTATTAAACTAATGGATAGTTTAGGGACATTGTACTTGCTATAAAAAGTGTACCAACACAAATTTCACCGTAATAATATTTCCTCCGTCCCTAAATTATCGTTCTTTTTTTTTCGTTCGTCTCAAAATAATTATCAAATTTGAAATTTATCTTTATAAAATATCTTTTTTACCACTTTACTTTTACTTTTTCACTCTACTTTAATTATAGGTCACATACAAATGAGTTTTAAATAAAACTATATATTAAACCAATATAAATAATCAAGTCAATTATTTTTTCTTAAACCATGTGTTGGATCAACTAAGATGATAATTTATGTACTTTTTAAGTCAGCCTCTCTCTTCCCGCCATCTCTTTTTTTCAACCCAATAAAGGAGAAAAATAAACCCTGCATTTATATTCCTCTCTGGCTCTCTCTCTCTCTCTAGTAAATCACAAACCCATATTTTTCTCTCCTTCCCAATCCCCATACACGCACCATCTCTCTCCCTCTCACACACACACTTTCTTGTATTTGCAGAATCCGAAAACTATACCGGAGAGTACCAATGCTAATCAGCTGAGTTGAGGTAAGCTAATCTCTTCATTCTTTTGTGACAAATTTACCCTCTACTTGCTCATCTTCTTTAAAGAATCATGACGATAGTTTGGTCTTTTAGCTATGGATACGAAAAAGACACGTTCAGTTTCTTTGTTCTTGACTCAAATCGGTTCCCACCGGTCGGCCGGCGAGTGTGCTTCTCAATTTAGTACTTCTTTTTTGTGCAAAGGTTCCATGCTCGAAAGTCGATTTTATTTTATTTTGGCAAAAATTTAGGATATTATTTATTTATATGTTAGCCCCACGCACAAGCTTTTATGTAGTAGAAGGGGTAATATAATTTATTAATAATCTTTTAAAAACTATCAAACCCAAAACTAATCTAACTCTAAAAAATGTTTTTTCATAGCCTATTTTATGACGATTTATCCATAATACCCTTTTGGCTATCAAAACTAATATAGTGTGCTCAAAGTCGATCAACTCGACCTTTGAGTCGATCAATGGTTGATCATGATCGATTAAAGGTCGATCAACTCGATTTTTGGGTCGATCAAGCGTAAAATCTGAAGGGTATACTTGTCTTTTCCAAATATTCCAAGATTCAACAAAGTTAACGACCATGAAAGTATATTGCATGTGCCATAAGGTTGTACTTGATAATTTCCTCGTAGTGGAATTTAAATGAATTGGAACATGAGGTAAAAAGTTGTGCTATAAGAATATAATTGAAACTAAGGGTATATTTGGAAATTTTAAAAAATTATGACTTCATTTCTTAAGGTAGACTCTTTAGGGTAACGGCCGGAATAGAATAATAGACTTTCTTTGGAACAGAGTGAATATCATATTAAGAAAAAAGAGTGAATATCATATTAACGATGTAGTTTATGTAATTAATTATGGTGGTCAGTATTTCAATTTTTAGATTAATTGAGATTAATAGGATAAATAATGAATTATCATTTTCTATTGTTTTGGTTTGGACATTGGCTCCAATCCTCCATCCAGTATAACAACTGATTTTCTTATTTTCATTAATTTTTTTCCTATGTAATTTATCTAGAAATATTAAACTCCATCCTTCCAAATTTAAATGTGCGTCAACATTTATTTATAATCATGTGAAAATGACAATTTTTTTTGGGACTAAGGACGCATGATACTTAAAAAGGAGCGACTATTGCTTCTACAATTTTTGCTTAACCAATATATCCTTAATTATAACATTAAATAAATACACGTTTGGATAAAATTACCATTTTTAAGTTGACTATTCTAGTTACTTTCTTATTGACCTTCTAACAGTTTTTTTTATCAAATATCAATAGACAATATAATTATTCTATTTATACTCTTAACATTATAATTCTCAACAAACAATGTACTTGTTTTTTTTTCGTAATAAATATGTTTAATCAAATTTTTAGTCACTCAAGTTTCATATTACATTATCATAAAAAATAATATAATTAATACATTTTCTACCATTTTAAATTATATTGGATATTCTATTATCAAAAAGTAATATTCTAATTTAGTTTAAAAATATTATTTTAAAACATAAATTCAATTATTATGGTAGATATTAAACTGAATATTGGTTTCAATCAACTCTGGAATTAAATTTTCAAGTCAATTTTTAAAGGTAGACAAAATATTTAAATATTACGATATTATTTCATATTATGATTTTACTATTACATCCTTTAAATTTCACTTTAATTTTTTCCCATAACCTATGAACATATATTTACTCAAAGTTTTGTATACAAAATGTCCTTACGATATTTTTTATTATACAATATAACTTTAGTCATAATATTAATTAATAAAGTGAATACAAAAAATAAATATAATAATAGAATAACCATGTTGTTCATAAATGTTTGAACTAAATAATAATGTTGAAAGGTAATTAGAAAAATAACTTGATTAGTCAACTTAAATGCATAAGTGCTTAAGGGGTGATTTTGTCCAAATATGTATTTATTTGATGCAATTATTAAGGATATAGTGGATAAACAAAAATTGTAGTGGAAATAGCCCCTCCCTACTTAAAAACGTATTAATCTAATGGGTCATCTTTCACGATATGTGATCTCAAAGATTGTGGAATCCAGAACCAAAAAACATATACTTCCTCCCTTTCAAAATTATTGTCAATTTTTTTGTTCGTCTCTAAAGAGATTTAAAATCTTATTTTTGGAACGCTATTCAAGCCCCGCAAAACTCTTAATGCACCCTTTTACTAAGTAGACCCCTCAGATTTTAAAATAAACCAAAATACTTTAGACACCCCCATGTTTTTCCTATTTTACCCTTATTTACTAATCTCATTTCCTTCTTGATACCCTCTTTGTGGCGGCAGTGAGTGCTCCTACACCAAAAAAAAAAAAAAAAAAAAAACAAGAAGCAAAGGTAGAGGTAAGCAAATGCGAGGGATAAGACCCAAACCCACACGCCCACCCTCTCTATCTGTTCTCATTTTATAATTAAAATAACTTAAATTCCAAATTTTTTTTTCTTCAAAAAAAGTGTCCTCGGCAGCGGTGGATCCAGGAACTTTGTTCAATGATGTCACAATTCATTTCAACTACTACTAGTGGCATATTTAGGAATTTTTCTTTGTAGGGGCAAAGGATATGCATGAATTTTTCTTTTTTGGGGCGTAAGCAAAGAATGACAAATAATAAAAATGGTCTCGTAAATAGCCAAAAAGTCTTCTAGGAAGAAAAAAACATTAACAATGAATAGAAAAATATATGAATGGTGTTCACTATGGGAATCCTTTAGAAGGTTAACCGTAATGTCACACCATAAACCAACTCAATCAGGACAATTGTTTGTACAATTACTAAAAAGATATTAGATATATTAAGTTGAGTGGTGTGACATGACATCGAGGAGGATACACAGATCCACCCCTGGTCCTTGGCGGACAATGTTCGGCCCTAGTTCATATGACATTCTTAATATTGTTGAGCCAGGATTGGTGAAACATTTGAGAGTTGTTCGGCTAACACTGGTGGAACATTTTCTATGTCCGGTGGAATATGTCGCAAATTGTTACACCAGAATTGGTGGAATAACATGCAACCCTCTTTTTTTTTTTTCATCTTCAACCTAAGTTTGATCAATACAGTCATACAAACCACAACTTTAAGAAAAGACATTAAAAAAACAAATCAACAAATAGTGCTTAAACAACTAACATTGTTTCACCAGTGTTGGCTAAACAACCCTCAAAATGTTTCACCAATAATGACCAAACAACCTTAATGATGTTTTATGATCCAGAGAAAAACATTGTGCCCCGAAGACTCCCATTTGTTGAAAACAAAGATGGTGTGGACTATTTTAAGCATAAAATGAGATGAGATAATTATCACTAATGTCATATTTGCTGCAATGAAGAAGGGTGTGTTTTTGTTGCATTGTGTGTCCAGAGAAATTGACGTATATGAAAAGCATGAGGGGTTTCTATAGAATCATTAAGGGTAATTATGTCTTTTTGGTCAAGGGCATGTTTGTCATAAAAAAACCTTTAAAAGGGGGTGTGTTTAGAAGTTTTGGGGGTCCAAAATGCGCTCTCCCTTTATGTTTAGGACGACACTTTTATTATTTCATCCATACTTTTTTTATTTTTAGGCTTTAATATGAAAAAACCCTTGATGATCCACCCAATCCTAAAGTCCCCCCTAACATACGAAGTGTGCGTATGTGGTACCAGATGTTACCATCATAGTTGAAAAAAGTGGAAGGCGAGAAGGCGAGAGGCGAGGCGCAAATAAGGTGCTCATGGAACAAATACCAAGGAAAAATTAATAAATATATATAACTTAACAAATCTTAATAAAATATGTCATGAGTGATGAAACTAAGTTAACAACATAATATTAATAACACAAGTTTCATCATTTATAGTTAAAATTCCAAAGCATTAGATGAACTTAACTTAAATTCCAAATAATAAAATAAATAGTCATTAAAGCAAATGAAAATAAAGACATGCAATAAAGAACTAAAGTCATGAAATGTAATAATTAACAACTAACAACAGAACAATAAACTAAAAATCCACATAATATATCTCATCATCATTATCCCTATTCACAGGCATAAACGCAAAAAGAAGCAAAAAAGGTGACAAAAGGTGCAGAAAAGACAAAAAAGGCGCTTGTCGCCTGGCGTCACTCTTCTCAGGCGACAACCCCTCGCTAGACTCTCGCCTCAGGCGCAAAAGGCACTCGCCTTTTTAAACTATGGCATTTGTCCCATGTTGCCCCTCCAGTTAGTGGCCGTTATGAAATTCACGTTAAGTGGCACATGAGCGCCACGTGAGGGGGAATTCTTGTCATTTTCAACCCTTTTCATTGAACACAGATACCACCTCCAACACTTCTTCATTTTTGTCACTTCTCCATTTTGACAAGGGTGGGGCGGCCGTCATGTTCACCTTCCATGGCAATGCCCTTGTGTCATCAAATGCCACCACCACTCCCCTCTCTTCAACTCGGCCTCCGGTGCCCATGTCGGAAACACAACCCAACTCCTCCACCCCTTCTTGGCCTCAACGACATCGAATTCCCCTTTCGTTGCGTACTCCCAAGGTGCATCCACCACTGTCGCCTCTCTCCTCCGCTGTACACACTAGCAAAACGACCACCAACGTGGCTTCCGTCACCTCACCAAGAGTCGTCCCAACCATCGGAACCTTAACTGCACCTAGGACTCCATCCCCTTCCTCATTACCATGCTTGCCTTCCAATTCCTCTGAAATCAAATTCTTAACTCGTTCCGATTCCGCCAATTCCAAAGATCTCTTCAACGTAGACTTCCTCTGTTTGGTAGAATCGAATACTGAATGGTAATCGGGAGGAAAATCCCACCCAGACCTATTCGTTAGCGCTCAACAAGTGAATCTCTAACAACAATTCGTCCCCGCCTTTGTCGAATGGATAAGAGACTCTGATTTGGGTGGCGATGGCGAGGTAGTTTTGTTCGACACAGAGACCATGCCTGAGAATCTTGGGGAGAGACGAAGGAGAAGATGAAGGTTGGTTTTATTAGGGAGAGACCAAGGAGAAACATTTATTTTCCTTTCTTCACTGCTCATCCTTGTCTCTTAGTTGTGTTCCTCATGAGTCCCACTTGATTGCAATCTGAGTTTAAATGGATGAAGGGTATTCCTTTATGCATTTTGGATTTAAATGGGTGAAAGAGTTGAGGTGGGGATGAAGATGGAAGAAGAAATATGCTAGAGAGAGCTTTTGAACTGAAACCTATAATGAAAATAAAAAAAATGCCCTCGCATGTGATGCTCACGTGGCACTTAACGTGAATTTCATAACGGCAACTAACGGGAGGGGACAACATGAGACAAATGGTAGGGGACAACATGAGACAAATGGTAACATCAGGTGCCACATAGGCACACTTCGTATGTTGGGGGGACTTTGGGATTGGGAGGATATATTAGGGGTTTTTTCATATTAAAGCCTTATTTTTACTTTAACTATATGCTACATGCACTTGGGCTTTAAAACAACTACACATTATATCAATATTAATAATAAAGTCAATTGTGTTTTTTAATCTGTAGTTAAACAAGATAATTATTTTCAGATAGATGAGGGAGGGTAAAAGAATCTCAAAACGCAAAATGAATGGTCGTTTGTTTGATGTTGATCAATCTAATTTATACACGCATTTGATTTTTACTTAATACTGTACCACTACAAAATTGCTATATTGCCCTTCAATCATTTTGAAGTAAAATTATTTTTAAAAATATAAATTACTATATTACCCTTTGTTTCAATAAAATATCTATGTTAAAATGTAATAAAAAAATGAAGTTACAAAGAAACAAACGAAAAATCATACCGTTGTTGGTTGAAAGAGAGAAAATATATAAGGAGAGAAAGTATTGCGAGTTGGCTGTTTGTGTAAACAAAAAAGGAAATAATTTTGCTATTTAAAATAGTATGATGGTGCATGACCGAAGTCGAAGGAGAAAGAAAACAATTTGTATTATTGCACATTACCCTAATACGAGGGGCATAACCAGCCATACCCAAAAAACAGAGGGTCCGAAGCTCTTACCGGTGTGTATTTTAGGTATTGTTTCTATATTTGGGTATTTAATTTTTTCAAGAATCTTAACAATTTTCAACTTTCTTAAATACTCTCTTATCAAATAAACATTAAATTAGGCTCAATTATTTAACCCATAACAAAATTCTTATGTTCTTTTAATTTATTACATAAAAAACTTGACAGACTAAAATAATGAATTCATTAATTCATTTAAGTACAAAAAAAAAATCATATTCATCAAATATGATTTGAAATATTGTTATTAGGCTAATTATGTAAAGAAAAATATCTAGATTCATCAAATTCATAAAATAAATATTTTGATCGTAGCAAGAAAAAATGAACTTTAAATAAGAAATTAAAGAAAATTCATATATAAGACAAAAGAAAATTACAAAAATCAAAAGACGACATGCCTCACCAGTTTTCAATGAGAGATTTCCCTCTCGCCATGGACGTTTACCTTGCGGTGATGTTTACCTTGTGCTAATATTCAAAACACTAGTTTTAATGTTAATTTAGAACACTAGTTTTAATGTTAATTTAGAAAGAGAGTATTTAAGGTAGTTGAAAATTGTTTATATGCTTGAAAAAAAGGAAATACTCAAATACTCTCTTCGTTCCGGGGAAAGAGTCCCCGTTTAAAAGTTAATTTTTTTTAAATGACACTTACAAGACTTCATTAGTAATAAAATGACCCATTTATTAATTTTTAAAAGTAAACTCTTTAAGTGAAACATGACAAAATGGAATAGTGGTCTCTTGTCCTGAATCGGAGGAGTACAAAAAAAATACCTAAAATATACACCATTAAGAGTGTTGGTAGCAAATTTGGACTCGATTCTAACTTCTAATTCTTGACCAACAAATTAGACGATTCAACAACATCAACCTCATCCAATAAAATCGCAATTCCATAATCTCCTATTACCACAAAATTATATTTCTCATAACTTGCAAATTTTGTATCCCTTCTGCTATGGTAAAAACAATTGAAGTGTAAAAGGAAATTTTAAATTTTAAAAGGTGGGTATTTAGGATGATTGATGCTAATTCATTCGTTTTAATTCTAAGAACTTTGAAATGCTATATGTAGTTAGGATTCGTAAAAAGACAATACTTGCTGAAACAGTCACCAATGATGTATCAAATGATACATCATCTCATGAGTCATCAAGTAAAAAACATAGCAGAATAAATAAAATAATAATTAATAAATGAATCAAGCAAAAGACACCAAGCTATAATTTATGTTTACAAGTAAAACACTTGTAGGCGATGCCTCATGGCAAAACTTTCACTAGATTAAAAGATTGCAATTGCTTACAATATGAAGACAAATTGTTTAGAGAGTGGAAATTATTACGAAAACTCCTTAGTGAGAAGATGTATTTAATCTATGCTAAACACTCTTGAATACATAGCAAATCAAAAGAATACGAAGAGTGTAAGGTAAAAACAGTTGAACTCCGCGAACCGATAAGTCTTCTGATGATGTATCATTGGGTGGCTCACCGTTTCGCGGGCAGCTCTTCTTCGTGCAAAACTCTCTCTAAAAATTCTACGCTTCCTACCGATCCTTTCTCTTATATAGCTCGTAGGAAACTTGTCCACCAAGAAAACAACTCAACAAGACAATGTTAGGATTATGAAAGAGTTATTAAGGAAATAAACATTTAATCCTACAAGTTAGGGATTGTCATATTAGAGTCCTTAAAGAAGGTAATGACTAAGCTTCCTAACAATTACCTAGAAAGACAATAACAGCATGTGACCTAAATATTATGACACGACAAAAGGAGGGAGAAAATAAACGCATAATTATTTTCACCCTAACAATCCCCCCCTTTGTTGTTGCCTTTATGGTCAAAGCAAATACAATGAGCACCTGTGAATAACTCCCCTTGAATAAGACAATTCAAAATATCCAAGATACTTAAAATTATCAAACACAGTTTAAAGTAAACAAAAATCCAACCAAAGCATAAACTCCCCCTTCATCCAATATCTCCCCTTTCATCTACTCCCCTTGAGTAGAAGAGGTAGCAGCATCAACATCCAACCTTTATATATCAGCGACATTAATGATGGAGTTTGGAATTGGAAAAAAAATTAACAGTTGTTGATGAGGCAGTGGATGGCGCATCATTGGGTGCGTCATTGACTGGAGCAGATGCGGGACTTGGGGACCTTTATTCCATGGTAGAGGAGAGGAGCTAGATTCTTGAATTATTAAAAAAATGAGGAGCAACTAGGGCTTGGAAGTGAAGAAGATCAAGAAGAGGCAGATGATAAGTAGAACAAGGAAGCCATTTTCGTGACAATATATGTAACCATTAAGCCTAGCTAAAGCCGTTATAATGAACCCAACATAATACAAACACAATTTAGAATAAGAGGGGTTACAAGCAACGACTATAACCAAATAAGGAGAGTTTAAAAATAAACTCAACTACTTACCATCCAATGTATCATAGGCGTGCAAAAGAAACCTTTTTGGGCATGGAAACAGGATGATGGAAGCCAAGACAAATTAGGAAACTAGATTTCTTGGTAAAAAAAAAAAAAGGAATTCCAAATTTAATCAAGATAAAATAGGAAACATAATTAAATGCTAACTAGAATACCATGACAAACCCTAGGCGTGCTTCCACCAAATTTTTGAGTATCCAACAAGCTCTTTCCAAACAATCAACCTTCGACATCAATCATTCTTGAACAAGAGAGAGAGAGAGAGAAGCACTTGTTTGCACATAATTATCTAGGGCATAAGAATCAGAAGTATGATATAATCAACAAATATGCATCCCCTATTGTGTATGCGTAAAATGCTATAGAAAGAATTAAAGACAAATGCGCACACACGTGATGGACTGGAACAACTGATGAGTTACCCATTGATGCTTCATCTGGAGTCTCATTGTGGGTTCCCTGGACTACGCCCGCGTCCAGCGCGCCCTTGGATAGGGGTGCGCGTACGTGCGGATGCGGGACACCACTGCTCTCATTCCATCTTCCCTTGTTTAGGGAAGACGAAATTAAAAGTGCGAGAGGTGTGCTGTCTAAGATAGCGCATTTGAATACGCCTCGGTAACTTCAGTGAATTTTTGGTCCAATATGAGAGCTTTGGGTTTTCTACATCAAGTTATCCATTTTTTAGGGGATACCAAGATATAAGAATACATCACATTTTCATTCTCATTCTCATTTTTTTAGGGGAAAACAGAAAAATGCAAGAAAAGGAGTGTTGCGAGGCGCCACTATGGATTTTATGAAAATAGCCTTATGACCTATTTCAGATCACTATGAGTGCTTTGGGTTTTCTATATTAAGTTATCCCTTTTTTAGGGGATACCAGGATATAGGAATACATCACCCTTTCATTCTCATTCTCCCTTTTTAGGGGAAAACGGGAAAGTGCAAGAAAGGATGTTGCGATGTCCCATTAGATCCAAAATGTTTTATAGATTCGCCATCTTTATTTTGAGGAAGAAATAAAGAAAAACCAAAAAGAAAACCAAAGGTTGTAAAAACGGGTTCGGAGGCTAAGTTACGAGTTGGGAAGGTGCTAGGCACCCAACTCGCCCTTTCGGTCTCAAAAGTAGTTTTTGGCTAAAGTATGCTTTTTGTTATATTTATTTAGCAAATAAATAAAACATTAAAAGACAGGAAATAAAAACAAATACATCCGTTGATACATTATTTATGGACTTGCAGCCGTCTCTTTACAAATAATTACAGATATATTTACAAATATTTGGCCATAATAATAGCTCTTTTTAATGCTATTTTCTAAATAAATCGGGTAGCACAACTGCTTATATCTTTACATTGGACCGGATGAAAAGTAGCACTTTTTACAAATAAAAATCTTAAAACTTACCTATTAGCGGACTAGGGTGTGCTCGCTCTGTCTTTCAGAGAGAGGGAGTCTTTTTTTGATAATGTGATGCCGGGATTTGGGCAGAATGACTGCTTCAGAAAGTTGTTTTTGGCCTCGGAATCCGGGTAGAGCAACTGCTTAGGATTGATTGATTGATTGCTTGAGGAAGGCAGAAATCGGGCAGAATAACGACTTATTTCTAGCTGATTTGGCCTTTTAACTCATGCAGAGCAACTGCTCTTTCCGAGGTTTTTGGACCGGGGAAATAGGGTGGAAACCTAGCTGGGGGGCTAAGGCTCACTTTGACCGGTTGGTTTTGAGTTTGGAGGAGATTTGACAGGGTTTCGATGCTTTATAGGAGGGGATGCTCACTATCTCTCGATCACTCAGAATTCTCATGGCGTAAAATCAACGCACAGAGTTTGGGCGTATTTTTAGTGTGTTAACTGTGTGTCTATGAGTCAACCCCAAAGCCTTTTTTATAGGCTGGACAAGGGACACGGGAGGAATTTCTTTTTTCTCTCTTCAGGCTTCAGACGATTATGCGAAGCAGGAAATCTTGCACTGCGCTTGTAGCCGTAGCAACTTGGGAATTCCTGTAGCACAATCTGGGCGCCACCCATATACAAACTAGGCGCTGCCCCCATTTCTTCCATGGGTGGCGCCAACTTCTGAACTTTGGTCATTTTCTGGCACTTTACCCCCTTGCATTTCACTATTCTGCGCATTCTACTTTGTCTTTTGCATCTTTGAACCCTGTAACTTGATATTTGTTAAGTTTTAACAGGTCTTGTCATGTGACATACCAGGGGTACGAAATTGGGATGTCTACACTCATCGCAAAATCATAGTCAATGAGTCAAATTTCTTTTCTCCCATAAGATGTTTTTTACACAGAATTCCCTATGAGAGCTTTATTTTATTTCAAGCTTCTCTTGGCTATACAATATTCCTTATGGGAATTTGGGCTTTACTTTATTTCAAGTCTCTCTTAGCCACTAGGTTGCTTTCACACTTTTCCAAGGATAGTCATCTTTCACAAGATCAACCCATGGAAATATGAAGCTCGTGCATGTACCATCGTACCAAGTGAAAAGCTACATACCATATACATAGGTAGCTCTTTCCTTTATGGGCATCATTTTTGAACTTTTCCACAAGAGCACCTTCAAACTTGCCAAAAACTGGGAGTGTAGGAAACCATTTGAAAAAAGGCTCGCAACTAATTTAACAAGAGAGAATTCATACGCAAAATATATATATATATATATATATATATATATATATATATATATATATATATATATATATTTATTTATTTATTTATTTTTTCTTTCGATTTTTAAAAAAAATATACAAGTGTGAAAATCAAATGGCACACAAAAGTAAAGATTTTTTCAAGATTGAAAATCTCTCAAAATAATATGTTCTAGTGAGAATATCAGCCAATTGATTTTTAGTCCTAACAAACTCTATGCAAATTATGCATTGCTTAACCAAGTCTCGAATAAAATGATGTCTAATGTTAGCATGCTTGGTTCGAGAATGCTGAACCATATTTTTTGAAATATTTATTGCATTACAGTTGTCATAGTACATAATCAACACATCACTGTGTAACCCAAAATCCTCAATCTGGTTTATCTACAAAAGTTGTGTACAATAACTACCCACTGCTACATGTTTAGATTCAACAGTTGATAGTGAGACACACTTGTAGGGTCCCCGGGATGCGTTTGCGTCCCGCGCGCCCTTGGATAGGGGTGTGCATACGTGCGGAAGCGGGACACCATGCTTTCCATTCCATCCTCCCTTGTGTAGGGGAGGACGAAATTAAAAATGCAGAAAGGGTGCTGTCAAAAAGCGCGCAGAATACGCTTCGGTCACCGAAGTGAATTTTTGGTCCATTATGGGAGCTTTGGGTTTTCTGTTTCAAATTATCCCTTTTTTAGGGGATACTAGGATGCAGGAATACATCATTCTTTCATTCACATCTTCCCTTGTTTGGGGGAAAATGGAAAGTTCAAGAAAGAATGTTGCGAGGCCCCACCATGGATTTTATAAAAATTACCTTATGGCCTATTTCGGATCACTATGAGTGCTTTGAGTTTTCTTTATCAAGTTATCCCTTTTTTTAGGGGATACCAAGATATAAGAATACACCACCCTTTCCTTCTCATTCTCCCTTGTGTAGGGGAAAACGGAAAAGTGCAAGAAAGGATGTTGTGATGCCTCACTAGATCCAAAATGTTTTGATAGAGTCGACATCTTTATTTTGAGGAAGAAATAAAGAAAAACCAAAAAGCAAACCAGAGATTGCAAAAACGAGTTCGGAGGCTAAGTTACGAGTTGAGAAGGTGCTAGGCACCCAACTCGCCCTTTCGGTCTCAAAAGCGGTTTTTGGCTAAAGTATGTTTTTTGTTATATTTTTCTAGCAAATGAATAAAGCATTAAAAGACAGGAAATAAAAACAAATACATCCATGTTTACATTATTTATGGACTTGCAGCCACCTCTTTACAATAATTACAAATATACTTAAAAATATTTGGCCATAATAATGACTCTTTTTAATTAGTGCTATTTCTTAAATAAATCCGGGCAGTATAATAGCTTATATTTTTACATTGGGCCGGATGAAAAGTAACACTTTTTATAAATAAAAACCTTAAAACTTACCTTCTAACGGATTAGGGTTTGCTCGCTCTGTCTTTCAAGGAGAGGGAGTCTTTTTTTATGAAGTGGTGTGAAGATTCGGGCAGAATAACTGCTTCCAAAAGCTGCTTTTGGCCTCAGGATCCGGGCGGAGCAACTGCTTTCTTTTTTTGCTGCTACGGGCGGAAATCGTGCAGAACAACTTCTTGTTTCTGGCGGATTTTGCCTTTTTACTCGGGCAGAGCAGCTGCTCTGTTCGAGATTTTTGGACCGCGGGAAATAGGGTGAATACCTAGCTGGGGGGGGGGGTTAAGGATCACTTTGACCGGTTGGATTTGAGTTTGGAGGAGTTTTGGCAGGGCTTTGAGGCTTAATAGGAGATGACGCTCACTATCTCTCGATCGCTCTCTCTCAACGTAAAAACAACGCATTTGGGCATATTTTCATTGCGTTTTCTGTGTCTCTGAGAGTGAACCCCGAAGCCTTTATTTATAGGCTGAGAGAGGGATATGGAGGGAATTTCTTTTCCTTCTTCACACTTGATTTCCTTGTACAGAACGTCGGAGGATTTGCACATCACGCGAACTGTAGCTGTCCTGTAGCACGTTTGGGATCCCTGTAGCTCAAAGCTGGCGCCACCTTCATATAAACTGGGCGCCGAGCCCACTTTGAGTGTGGGGGGCGCCTGGTTTGGTTTTGAGTCTTTTTTTGGCACTTTGGCCCTCTGCATTTCATTGTTTTACGCATCATGCTTTGTCTTTTGTATCTTTGAACCCTGTAACTTGACATTGGTTAAGTTTTAACATGTCTTGATATTTCATGTTATGTTACATACCAGGGGTATGAAATTGGGGTGTTTACAACACTGTTTTTTACAATTGTACTAGGAAACCAGTAAATTCTCTAAATAAAAACAACTATTAGTTGTACCTTTTCTATCATCAATGTTTCCAACCCAATCAAACACTAAAAATAACCAAGTAGGAATTAGCTTCATTGGCATTGTATCTAGCGTACAAGCACACACTATACATGATAATTGGTTGACTAGCAATGAAGTACAACAAACTTCCTATAATAGTCCTACACAAAATGTGGGATGACCCGATTTGGGTTTTGAAATGTAATCCACTCTTAAGATTGAATTTCCTCACCAAGTTATGGGTAAACTTGGCTTGAGAGATGAACATCCCGTCACATGTTAAATTTACCAATTCATAGGACTTATTTTTGGAAATATATGTTCCAAAAAAACATTGTCGGGATTGAGTCTAGGAAGTAAATACCACGCATAATTTTTCACAAATGTTTCCATAAGCAAAAATTCATCTTTTAAAGTATCAACCATAATTTTATGTTCAACATTGGAGACAAAACAACAGTTATTTACCTTTGTGTATTGAACAGACAAGGATGTTAATCTCACCATTTCACGGTAGTCTACTTTTTTTTTTCTCCTTGTCTGTATTCCATCATTTACATCACCGATGACTTGGGAGAGTCGATGATTCTTTTGAATCCTACTAAGGATATCCCTGACTCGATCGTTAACCATCTTCCTCTCTTTCAATTCAGTTTGCTCAAGTGATGAAATTGTTTCAAGAAAAATAGTTAAGCAAACTCAATTTTCTTACAACACAAGTGGGGGGTATAGTGGATTATTTGTCCGGAATGGAGGGAGTATTTCTTTGCTTTGAGTACGGTCTAAATTTAGCATAAGTCCATATTTTTCGCTTTAGAAGTCGTGCAACATTTTCTTTATGATGCTAAAGTTAGAGTACATTTTATTTCTCTTCACCTCTTAATTAGAACCCTCTCTTATTTCTATCTCACTCGTAAATACTGGGTTTTAAATTTTGTTTTATCTTAACATCTATTTTTTCGCTTTGGTGTACGCCAGCCATCAACATATGACATTTTCTCTTCACAACCTGTGATTATATGTCGTAAGTTTCCCTCTCTCATATTTTCTTTGTAGCTGTCTAACGAGTGACACACATGTGTTATTTGTTTATTTATATTTTCGGGTGCTTGTTTATATATACACTAAATTGGATACATACAATTTAATTCCTTAACATATTCTCTCTCTCTCTCTCTCTCTCTCTCTCTCTCTCTCTCTCTCTATATATATATATATATATATATATATATATATATATATATATATATATATATATATATATAGACACATTACTTTAAAATATAAAACATCAACTTAATTAAGATGAATACGTATGCTGTTTCTTCTCGAGGACTATTAATTTTCCTTGCATTTGTTCTTTTAGCTAGCTAGCTAGCTTCTGATTATTTTCTGCGTGCATGAATATCAAGTTTCCCGTACTAAAATTATCTCTCCAATCAAAGAACAATGCATCAAGAATTGGGGGTGGGGAAGTGTAAATTTTGATATAAAAAATTACACTATGCAGAAATCTGTAAGAAATTGGGAGTAAAAATAAAATTAGACCATAAAATTTATTTGTTGAAATGAGGATTATGCTGAAACAACTAAATTTTGGCTTTCCTTCCTAAAATCAATTATATTTTTTCGTCCATTAGCCTATCTTAATTCCTTTTGTATTCTTTCAAATCCACTTGAACTTTGTTAATTTACAAGAGTTATGCCAAATGTTGATGGTGATGGTGATGGTGTCCAAGGATTGTGAACGGTGATGGTGAGGAGGTGAATGACTTTGGGGGAGGTGATTAGTGATTTTACAAGAGTGGTCTCAAATGTCACACCCTAAAGTGTTAAATATTGTACTCACTGAAATCACAAATTACTATATTGCCCTTCTCCCTATTTTAAGTAATATTAATCTCTATTTTAAATAAAATTAGTCCGACCAAGGTATTGCTCGCCTTCATCTCTTTTTCCTTTTTCAATAGGTCGGGTAGGGTAAAGAGCAGCCCTAGAGGCCTTTTGTTTAATGCATCACCATTGTTTAAAAATAGGCTCTTCTTAGGGCGCTTCTTACTAAGAAGAGAAAAGTGAACAATGGGAGGTGTATTCTTAGCAATGTCATGTAGGAAAGAGAACATGATCGCTTCTTATTTAGGAAGTAAAAATGGTTTAAGAATAATTGGTCTGTGTTCGAGAGTGTGGTGCACCGCTTTGCCACAGATGGTGCGTGCACTACACGCGCACGAGAGGGGCCTGATAGGAGATTCTGGACCCCAACGTCTGATTTTGTTGACTTCGAAATTTTTTTGTCCTACAATTGGCTATCCTACCGTTGGGTGGGGGGGGGAATGTTTTATTTTATTTTTTAAAAATCCTACCGTTACTAATTTCTATTATATTTTTTAAAGCTTTTTTGTTCTTTCTTCCCTATAAATATGTGTTTTATAGTTAATTTATTAATTAAATTATAAATTATTTAATTTATGAGTAATTTATTATTTATAAATCAATTAATCTCTTAATTTATAAATTAATTTATTTATACGAAATATTTAAATATGAAATATGTTAAATAAAGTTAAATAAAATTTTGGCCAAAATATGAAAATCACCCCAAACTAACCACCCAATCCCATAATGCCCCCCAATGTAAAAATTTTTCCAAGTTCATACCTGATGTTTTCATTTGTCCCATAATGCCCCCTTCCGTCACTTGCCGTTTACAAAGGTACGTTAAGTTGCATTTTGTAAGGACTAAAATGAATTTTTTTCAAACCTAAGTTATATCAAAATTTACAATTGAATGCCTAAAGTTTGAAAAATGACCCTAAAGCCTTCTGCCCCAAATTTTTGATGCACCCACCAGATTTAATGTAGGAAATTCATGAATTGATTTTCGAATTCACAGCCAAAGGGGCGGCATTTCGATCAGGTCTAACCCCACACGGAGCGAAAGCCCCGTCCCTTCTCACCTTCTCTTTTTCGTCCGAACACAACACCCACCGGGCCATTTGTCGTCCGTCCTCCTTCCATCGCCGAAGCAAGCGCGGCCTCTTCTCTTAAGTCGCCCCCACATCCGTTTCTCTCTCTCTCTACCAGTTCGCTCCCCCCAATTCATAATGGCAGATCCGGCCGAGCCTCTTTCATTTCTATCGCTGGGCTTCAGCACGCACCTCTTCTCTCTCCACCTCATCCAGCCTCCATCCCTCTTCACCAAGTACCAGCCTCATCTCCATCTTCATCAATTCCGGCAAAGACAAAATCTCAAAAGCTCGAGATATTCCGTCCAAAGACACCAAATTTGCGTTATTCCCGAGCTTGTCAGTGTGTTTGCCTCTCCCTCGCAAACATCCTACAATCTCAAGTAAGATCTTTCAGGTTTTTATTTTTGGATTTCCTGTTGAAATTTTTGAGAACTTGAAAATCTGGGTGCGTAAATTTTTTCATGGAATCAAAATTGTTGTTGGAAATTTACGAATCGTTATTGTGATTAGATGATGTGTGGCTTGTGCTTATACTTCCTTTCCATTCAACTATTTTGAAATTCCCCAAGTCACAGAAATCTACTTAACTGGGACAATATTATCCAGCACGTGTCTGAACACGTGCAACTTAACGTACCTTTGTAAACGGCAAGTGACGGAAGGGGGCATTATGGGACAAATGAAAACATCAGGTATGAACTTGGGAAATTTTTTACATTGGGGGGCATTATGGGATTGGGTGGTTAGTTTGGGGTGATTTTCATATTTTGGCCTAAATTTTTCTATATGAGAAGTATAAAAATAAGATTGAAGTGTAAAATTAATGAGGTGACAGTGAGACTCAATTAAGAAGATGTTAAAAATATTATATATAGTGGGAAGATATATATATTCTTAAAAGAGTAATAAGAAAAGAAAAAAATATGTAGGTGGAAGTGAGACCCAACTAAGAAGATGTAATAGAATAAGTAATAATGTGGATGCTCTAAGTGGGTAAGAAAAGAAAAATGTGTAGATGGCGGTGGAACCCGACTAAGAAGATGAAATAGGAAGAGGTACATTGGGGATGCTCTATGGCTCTTTGACCTAGACGACCTTATTGATAAAAGCCGGGCAACATGGGGGCCTTCCACGAGTTATTTTTTTTTAAATAAAATTCTATAAATATTAAGGTTTGTGACAATAATTTTAATAATTATTGATAAAAGCCGGGCAACATGGGGACACTAATTTTGGGATTGTGGGAGTAACTAAATAATTCCTAGCTTTGATTGCAATCTAAAGTTTAGCATTATTCCATAATTTCCCATGAGAAGTCATTCTACTTTCCCTTTATGAAGCCAAAGTTAGGGTATATTTTCTCTCTCCTTCTATTCACCTCTTCATTTGAAAGCATTCACATCTCACTCCTATATTGACGAATCTGCCCCCTAATTAATTGCTTGTTCGTATTAAGTTGACTAGTAAATTTACATTCCTAATTATCCACTAACATTGGTTGTACAATTGACTAGGGCTATTCATAAACGTCCTTGAATATCAATATTATAAAACTGTTATCTTTTTACAGTTTTACCGTTTACAATTATTATTTTACGGTTTTACAGTTATCTTTTTACGGTTTTATGGTTATTGTTTTACTTAGGTATTAGATTTATTGTTTATCTTTATGTTTTACAGAGATATTAAGTGCGGTTATAGCTAACGGTACTGAATCTTTTTTATGTTCAACATAGAATTTTTTATAAAAATAATCAATTTAATTTTTTTCCAACTTGGTTTTTTTGTTCGGTCTAGATTTGTTGTTTACAAATATTTAGTTTATAGTTTCTTAATTGATTGTTATCGTAATCAACTGAATCTTAATTTAATTTTTGTCAAATTTAGATTTAATTTTTTTAAAAAAAAGTTTGTTCGTAAGTTTTTTATTTTTAAATGTGTATTTTAATTTATTTTTTAATTTTTTTTCTAAGTTTCTCTTATTGGTCTGAAATCTTTGTGATTTCAGTTTCTAAATAGTATTTTGTTAATTCACTCTGTCTCATATAGTTTTTGGATGCTTAATTATACTCTCTTTAGATGAGTTACACAATTTCTATAATTTTTGGGATATCGTTCTTTATTAATTTATTCACATCATGCTCGCTTCATATATTGATCACGTCCATACTGACATTGTGTCATAGGCACGGACACGAAATCTAGTATAGCCATAATTAAAGTAGGTAAAAAAATAAGACGAAACTAGTAAAAATGTTTTTCTTAAAATAATAAAATTATAAAAAGGGACAATTATGTACTCCACTTTGAAAAAAAGAAGTCGCAAACCACTTTGAGTAGACAATAAGTGACAAACTATATTCTAAAAATCGCCCTAGGCATCCGCTTAGGCGCTAGACGTCACCTAGACACCTAGAAATTTGACAAATCGGCAAAAAAAATCGGCTAGGGGATTGTGTTGCCTAGGTGGCCAATTGCTGATTTTTTTTAAAAACAATTTGGTTCAAAATAATGTCATTTTAGGTTTTTAAAATAATAATAATAATAAATATCAATCAATTTTAAATTATTGTTTTAAATTTGTAATTTGTTAATGGAATTATGAACAATTGAGTTATTGAGTATTTTTGTTACATTTTAAACATCGAAATGATATTAAATATCTGGTTTTACTTTTAAAATTTAATATTAGTGTAATCATTATTTTTAAATTATTAGGTGATATTTACTATTAATATTTAATATATTTTAAAAAGCAATGATAAATAGTTTGGTAATAATACAAAATATATTAAAAACAAGATATCATGTCATATTTCTAGTCCCCGCCTAGGCTCTCGGCGCTCACCTATCACATAAACCCCGTCTTGCAATTTTTAGAACATTGGCGATCGGACAAACATACACCAGCTTCTACCTCTGGCCCCACATAAAGCAACCTCAAGTTGAGATGATTTTACGATTAATTTTTGTAAGATGGATCTTCCTTATCCATTCGACTGCATGTTGGTGACTTGAGCTGTAAGATAGTGAGACTTCATCTTGCATATTGAAATGTATTTTTACCGTTACAAATACGTACTCAAAAATATTTGCACGTGAGTGAAGCCCTTATGATTTCGTGACACATAAAAACCACAAAAATGCAATGTTAATCGAGCAATCACAACGGTTTTGTTTTGTGCATATTTCTAATTGTCCATGACCCTAACGGGTCGAATTTCTAACTTTGTATGTTATTTTTACATTTAGTACACATAAAAATTATCTCTAAATATTTTTAGATTTTTAAATAATTTAATTTATATCAATAGGAGCATGGAGATTTAATTATAATAATAAAGAAAATTGTCAAGACATCGAACCTAAATTTTCTTTTGACATTGTTTTATCAACATTGCTAGAGTTATCATCATGTTAACAATTATTCCTTATATACACGCCAATCGGCTGAGGTTAGCCATCTCTTCATTCTTTTATGACAAAATTACCCTCTACTTGCACCCCTTCTTTAAAAATCGTGAGGATACGAAAAAGGCGAGTGTTCTTGACTCAAACCCATCGCCACCGGTCCATCAGCGAGTGTTCTCAATTTATCCCCCCTTTTCAAGACAAAATGGTAGAGTATTTCAATAAACGTATCTGGATCCACGTATACTTATCCGGGTCCAGATACGCATATCCGGATTGCGTATTCGAACTTTGGCGAATTGCCAAAACTGCCCCCTGTGCATATCCACAAGCGGATCCTGTGAATCTGAAGCGAATCCGTATCTGGAGCGTGTCGGATACAGAGGCGGATGGAAGACAAAGGGTCTGGGGGTAGTTGCCCCCACTTGGAGAAAATTTTTTAAAAGGATTTTTTTTTTAATTTTTAATAATTAGTTATAATATATACAATTTGCCCCCACCTAAATAAAAGAAATTTTTTTTACTTACCTGTGAAAATTTGAAACCCAAAAGCCAAAACCCTTTTCCCAAAAATTTGAAATCCCGTCTCTCTGCCCCGGCCGTCTCCCTCTCAAGTCTCAAACTCTCGAACGGCGATTGGCGAATAGGCTATAGCTTAAGGAATCGGGGGCTTCTCGGCTTCGGCGTAGCTTGGCCTCCACTCTAGAGTCCGAGTCCATTGCCGATTCGGCGAGGGAGTGAGGCTCTCCATTCTCCAATCCATCTTCAGATCTGCTGCTCTACACTACACTGCATCTCACGAAGTCACGAACGGTCCTCCGTCCTCAGTCAGTGACTTTGTAGCCGGTCAGCCCCTAAGTCCCTTTACCCTTTCCCATTAACTTTAAAGCTTTACTGTTACTGAGTTAGTTTCCCTTTGACTTTTGCATTGTTATTTGTTAATTGTGATTCACTAATTCATGAATTCATCTATTCCTGATTTTTTATTTGTTGTGAATTTATATTTTATAATTGTGATTTGTGAATATGTCATATGTGTTTTGTTATTGTGAATTTCTAAATTATAATTGTCTAAATCAAAGTATGATATATTGTATGAATTTCAAAATTATAATTGTGATTTAAATTTCAAAAATTAAAATAACACTAATTTTAAAATAACCCTAATTTGAAATAATATATATATATATATATATTTTTTTTTGGGAAGCAGGGGCGGCACCCTGCAGCATTTTATTAAAATAAAAACAGGATACAGACATGAGGGGGACAACCAGCCTTACCCAAAGAGGGGGGACAAAGGAGCCTGACCTCTAAAACAGATACAATCAAAGGGAATTAAAATTTCCTATAATCATAAATGCCTAGCAAGTCCTGACGAATGGACTGACGAACCAAAAAGGGGAGATGGACTGATTGCTCAAAAAGAAACTGCATCTGATGGGAATGAGCTTCCGCCGCTAGACTGTCTGCAACTCTATTACGTTCTCTGAATACATGATGTACACTGTAGCCCCCAACCAACGAAATACATTGACGGATAAGATACTCCAAGTCCCAAGGGGAGCGACACCGATTTTGAATCACTTGAACAGCCACTTGAGAATCAGATTCTACAATCACTGAGTGTAAACCCAAGGAGCGACACAACTGAAGACCATCTCGAAGGGCAAGAATCTCCCCTTTCATATTAGTGCCCGGACCATAAAAGGTGGAAAAAGCAGAGATGAATTGACCTTTAGAATCCCGGATAACACCTCCACCCGAACAGACCCCATTTCGAGCTGAACCATCTGTGTTTAATTTAAATATATTATCCGGCGGGGCTTCCCAACGAATCCATTGACCCTCTCGATTCAAAGGATGAAAAATAGGAATATTCAAAACATTCGTGCCAAGCTGCCCCAACCGATTGCTAGGCGCCTTTGGGAACAAAGTTGGTAAACATATCTTGAAGATGCTGAATAACATTTTTATAAATCTGCACTTTGCACATAGGAATATTATCAAAAACCGCTCTGCAACGGGCTTTCCAAATTTCCCAACAAGTAAATAGCAGGATACCAATGCGGCAAAGACCAACTTGACCCTAATTTGAAATAACTCTAATTGAGTATTTAATTTATGTAATTATTGTGAATTGTGATATGTGAATTTGTGATAGATGATATTAGATAATATTGCTTTATTTACTAAATTTGTGTGTTCAATATCTTGGTAAGAAAATTTTATTTATTTAATCTGAAATTATGGTATTTTACAAATGATGATGTAATTAAACGTTTTTAAAATATGAAAACGCGTAGAGGACAATTATGCTTTGTAAAGTTTATTAAATTTGTGCACTCGGTTGGAAAAATTTACTGCCGCCAGCCTGGATACACCATTCTTTGCCGGGAGAGTATCTGTGCATCATAGCGAACCACCACTAAAATATGACAATGTTTTCGCTAATGTGTCCATTTTGCTGTGGAGTAATTGATACGTGTGGGGCAAGCCAAGAGGGATCGTAAGAGGAAAATGGGTTGGTTGAGAGGACACACGGCTGGAAGGACACTCCTTGGAAGAATAAGGGATGTACGGGTGGGTTGGAGTAACAAGGCCAAGTGGGCTCTAAAAGTTGTGGGGTTTGATAGTGGTGGGTTACAAGACGAATTATCGACAACTAGAGACGACACGAGTGCATGGCTCGAGACTAAAGGGCCAGGGACCAACAATTGCATGGATTGGAGTTGTTACTTGGGAAGGAAGGTTCTCAAGAGTCACAACGGGAAGGGCTTTGAAGGGTTGGAGATAGTGGGATCATGGAATGGAAGAACTGACACGGGGAAGCTTGCATGGCATGACATGTAAGGTGGTAGCAGCTATGTGGCTTGGGAAGGGTGCCGCCCACCGTAATCCTTACAACTTAAGGATTGGTTAAGTTAGGAGAATAATCTGCTATTAATAAGGATTTGCTGTTTTATTAGTTAGGGTTTCTTTATGTTTCCTAGTTGGATAGGAGTTCGTTAAATTTGGTAAGTAGAATTAGGGCTTACTTTTTGTAGCGTTTATAAGGCAATTACTTTTATGAAATAAAACAGATTTTAGTTTTCGAAAGAAAAAGCCTCAAAAACATGGTAGTGTCTCTTTACCAATTTATTCTAACTTGGTGAGTGAAGCTGAGTGTGAATTAATCAACGAAATTCTTTATGTTGAGTGAGTGAAGCTCAACTAGTGAATCCAGGTCTATCCTTTTCTTTTTCTTTTATTACTTCTTGTAAACCCTTGGATTCTCGGTCAAGGTGATAATACTTTGGCAGTTTGGTTGTGTTGGTGGGAGTATTTTTGATCGTCCTCCGACAGCTTGGGTAATCGGGTTGCTCTTGAATAAAAGGATTCTTTTGGGTAAAGTCTCACCTCGCAAGTTTCCTCAAACAACTAGGGTTTTCCGAGGTGGGGCTTGTTTGGCAAGGAATTTGGATGCCTTAAGGTTGTTAATTCGTTGGGGCGGCTTGAAGATTCAAGGGATTTCTCTCACATCAATTGGTATCAGAGCCCAGTTCGCGGATCTTTATTCACGAATCGATCATGGCACGAGATGATGTGGCATGTCCTCTGGGAGGTACCCTAGATGAAGCACACAATCTAAGAAGGGATTGAGAGCTACGTGAGCTTAGGCAGATGATGGAGGAACTTCGATTCAGGATGCAAGCAAGGACGACAGCCTTGGAGGATTGAGATTCCGAGTATGAGGAAGAAGTTGTTCGGGTTCGGCCTTTGAGAAGTAAGGATGATGATGATTGGGGATTGAAGCTCGATATTCCTGAATTTGAAGGCTCCATGGATACAGAGAAGTACTACGATTGGATTCGAAGAACTGAACGAATCTTCGAGTATAAGGAATTCAACGATCGCGAAATATTCAAGGTAGCGATTCTAAAACTCATGAAGTATGCTTCTATTTGGTATGAAAATCTAAAAACTCGGAGAAGGCGTGAGGGCAAAGACAAGATTGAGTCATGGGACAAACTGAAAAAATATTTGGATCAGAGGTTTCTACCACTACTTATCTCCAAGATAATTTCACCACTCTTCATCAACTCAAGCAAGGAGAATTATCTATTAGTGAATACATTGAGGAGTTTGAAAGGACCAACAAGCTCTAACTCAACTGGTACTTCTTACTTCTCCTAATGGAAAGGTTGGGTGTTCAAGTCTCACTAGAGACACCCTGGACTTTACAACTCTTAGTAGAGAGGTCGGGTGTTCAAGTCTCTTCAAAGGCATCGTTGTTGTTAAAGCCTTATCCAAAGGCCCCGTTTAATACTCACTTATCTTAACGAAGAGGTCGAGTGTTCAAGCCCTACCAGAGGCACTCTGGTACTTAACTACTCTCAACCGAGAGGTCGGGTGTTCAAAGCCTCGCCAGAGGCACCATTTGTTCGAGCCACACCAAAGGCATCATATACATATATAATTGTAGCCTTTCAAGGTATTAAAATAATATAAAATTAAGGGTTGGGATACGGTCTATGTCCCCTCCAACCCTTTTAAAAAAGGAGTTTGAAAGGATCTTGATGTTCAAGAAAGTGTTGAACAAAAAATTGCTAGGTTCATAACGGGATTGGATTCAGAGGTGGCTAACATGGTGGAATTGCAGCCATGTTTCACATTTGAAGAGCTATGCAAGTTAGCAACCAAGTGCGAAAGGCGATTAAGAAAAAAAGGGAGGAAAAGACTCAAAGATTAAGGGGGGACAAATGAAGTTCAAGGGTTCTCCGAGTACTGTGAGCACCAAAGTGGAATAATCATTGGTCAAAGATGATAAGGGAGAGAAGGCTGAGAAGCAAGGACCAAGTTAAGTGCTTCAAGTGCCAAGGCTATGGGCATTATCAATTCGAGTGTTCCACTAAAAGAGTCCTAACGATGCAGGAAATTCAAGTGAGAGAAGAAGATCTTGTGACAAAACAAGATGAGACAGAAAGAGGATAAGAACATAGCGGACTACGAGGAAGTACATGGAAGCACGTTGGTGTTAAGTAGGTCTCTCAAAGTGAAACCCGCAAGCTTGGAGGAGGAGCTAGAGAACAAACTTTCCACTCCAACCTGTCTAATTCAAGGAAAAGTGTGTAAGTTTGTGGTGGATGGGGAAGTTGTACCAATAAAGTTGCAACAATACTCATCGAGAAATTGAAGATGCCTACAATGGTTCACCCGCATCCATACGCAAACTTCATTGGCTCAATAATAGTTTGGAAGTCAAAGTGGATGATCGACAAGCTTTGATTACTTTCTCTATGGGAGGATATGAAGATGAAGTGTTATGCGATGTAGTCCCTGGATGTGTGTCATGTTCTTTGAGGTCAACCATGGCAAGATGATCGGTGTGCTATGTATGATGGAAGAAAGAACACATACACTCCAAACCAAGGATGGAAAGAAGTTTTGAATCAAACCATCAACATCTTCAAGTGTTCCACCCACTACTTTGTCCACCAAGAGGAATTTGTTTGATAAGAACCGGTGGATAGGGAAGACTCGGGCTATTGAAGGGCCGAAATAGAAGGGGATCATGCAATGAAGGTCAACGAGAGTAAGTGGGGAGTCCAAGGGGGTAACAAGGCATGCCCTTGACTGCAAGATGGGAGACTCACCTGAATCGAGACCTCCAACATGAAGATAATACAAGCATCCAAAAAAATTTCTATAAAAGGTTTGGGATATAATTCAATCAAGTTTTGGGGTTAAACAAGCAAGAGGCCAGCGGGTTGAGGAGTTCTTGGAAGCATTCATGAAATTCACAATGCTTAAAGATGACAAGAACTTGGCAAATGAGTGGTGGGAGGTGGCATGGGTTAAACCAAGGAAGATGGGTTGTGAGTTAGTAATGGAAGTCGTGGTCATAGAAGAACAAGAGAACAAGATTGGACATGGGTTCATCAAGGAAGAAGGTCAAGGATTGAGGCAATCCTTTTCAAAGATGGGAAGTTTGATATGTATGGGGCGGTCGAGGGATCGTGAGGTTGAGAGGACGGGAATAGGGAGGTGCGGGTTCGAGTAACAAAGGCGAAGTGGGCTCCAATAGTTGTGGGGTTTGATAGTGGTGGGTTAGAGGGCGGATCATGGACAACAGTGAGGACATGAGTGCTTGGTTCGAGACTAAAGGACCGTGGACCAACATATGCATGGATTGGAGTTGTTACTTGGGAAGGAAGGTTCGCAAGAATCACAATGGAAAGGGCTCTCAAGGGTCGGTTATGGTGGGATCGTGGAAAGGAGGAAGTGACATGGGGAAGCTTGCATGGCACGACATGCAAGGTGGTATTCTGTGGCTTGGGAAGGGTCGGCCACCATAATCCTTGCAACTTAAGGATTGGTTAAGTTAGAGAATAATCGCTATTAATTAGATTTCCTATTTTATTAGTTAGGGTTTATTTATGTTTCCTAGTTGGATAGGAGTTCGTTAAATTTGGTAAGTAAAATCGGGGTTTACATTCTTGTAGCCTTTTAAGGCCATTACTTTCATGAAATAAAAGATTTTAGTTTTCGAAAGAAAAGCCTCAAGAACACAGTAGTGTCTCGCCGATTTCTTCTAACTTGGTGAGTGAAGCCGAATGTAAATTAATCAACGGAATTCTTTACATTGAGTGAGTGAAGCTCAACCAAAGAATCCGGATCTATCCTTTTCTTTTTCTTTTACTTCTTGTGAGTGTTCTGCTATTTGGAAACCCTGGATTCTCGGCCAAGGTGATAAGACTTGGGTTTGGTTGTGTTGGTGGGAGTATTTTGATCGTCTCGGCAGCTTGGGTGATCGGGTTGGTCTTGAATAAAAGTGTTATTTTGGGTAGAATCTCACCGATCGCAAGTTTCAAACGCCTAGGTTTTTCGAGGTTGTGGGGTTGTTATGGCAAGGAATTTCACGACCTTTTGGTTGTTAATTCATCAAAACTTGAAGATTCAAGGGATTTCTCTCGCATCAAGAACTACTCATGAATTGAAATAACACCCCTGATCATGAAAGAATCGTAATGGGAGGAACTTCTGCTCCATCATCGAACCCGCTTTTCACCATAAAGCAAAGAAGATACATATACAATCTGGTGCCTTAGTTTTTGTCCTTCAACAAATATACCCATACAACACAAGAATTGTCTTCAACAATAGTAAGAAAATAATGAGAACCGTAAAAGAAGTTGTGTATGGCCCCACAAATCATAGTGAATTAAACCAAATAATTCAAAATTTTTATTATCATTAATAAAAACAAGTATGCGCTTGTTTAGCCCGATAACAAACATCACATGAATCCAAAACTTTCGTTATTTTGTTGTTTCTAGTAGATCTAGAAATAAAAGACATAATTTAACTAGAAGGATGTCCAAGTCTTTGATGAAGAAGCAAAGCGGTATCTCCGTAGTGGCATGAACTCGAATTTGTTGTGTCACCGGTTAGAGTAATACACCCCCTTCCTAAGCTCCCCATTCCAATCGGCATCCCGAATTGCAGTCTTAAACAATACACAATTTGTCACTAAAAATCGAATACAAGAAGAATCACTAACCCCATTTAAGGTATGAAACATATAAAACATTCGAATTAAACGACAATGCCTGTCTTTAGAGCTGATGTTTTGCCCCATGGAAAGATTCACGTTGGAGTGGCACATCGAAATATCAAACAAGTATTCTAAACTTCCTGTCATATGGTGGGATGCTAGCTCCACTATCAATTAACTAAACATCATCAAAGACGATCTTACTAGTCCACTTCTGATGTCATGAGTTGTCAATTAAATAGAGGAGGCGTTGTATCTGATTTGTTGTGAAACTCAAAGAAAAAGATGACGAATAGGGTAATTGATGTCGAAGAATTGGCAGGGTGGCCGCAGGTTTGAGGTAGTAGATACTTGTTTGCGGCCTCCTCCTTGCCCACGACCTCGCCCTTTGGCACGACCTCAATTGATGCCTTGTGGAAAACCGACCCTTTGAAGCAATTTTAAAGTCATGACCCGATTTGTCACAAAAGGTACAAGTAGAGGAGATGGGTTCGATGGAGCAAGAGGTGCAAATCGAGTAGTGCAAATTGTGGTAAGCGCTGGTAAGAGAAGTAGATTGCACCGCAAAGCTTAATGCATCCACCTTATCATCACGACTACGTATAATATGCTTGCGCGTTCCTCCGTGAGACCATAGAAAAAGCCTTGTTGAGGACAGTGTAAGACCCCAACCTTCGTGTAATTGACCTTATTGCCTCAGCGTGTCGTTCAACCGTAACCTCGCTTACTCGACTTGAGGTAAGAACTTGATTAATACAGAAGGCTGTATAGGAGCCAATATTA
>JABEVN020000268.1:0-37990 GCA_013146195.2 Codonopsis lanceolata | reverse complement strand
GACAGAGAGAGGGCAAAGATACATCAGCTAGAAATGGTGTTGGCAAAGCTGGTCGTACATCACAGGGTGACTCTAAAGGTGACCGAAAAACAAAAACGAAGCCAAAACAAAAAATAGCTCAACTATTGACATCTGGAAATGGAATACTAAGCAAATTCACTGAAACAACACATCCTGTCTACCCTTCACCAAGTGGCTCTAGTCAATTGGCTAATAATAGTGGCGGCAACAAGAAAAGAGAAGATAGGCCGGTAAGGCATGGTAACAGTTTCCAAGATTCGCCGAAGGACAGGAAGGAAGCCCTGAATCGACGAATGTACCTCTGCAAGATGTAGACCCGATAGATGAACTAGGTGTGAGCACTGACCTTGAGGGCCTGATCAGGATTGAGTTCTTTGTTGAACTTTGATGATGACGATGGTTTGCAAGACCATTTTTCTGCAGCCATGATATACCAATGGATGACCTGATAGTGGAATAAGTTTTGATCCTGACAGTGGAATCAGTGTATATTCTTATGGAACTATTTGACTGTTTTAGATGGCGGATCCGTTCCCCGGAAAGAAGAATAGCAACCTAAAGATATATCTCCAAGTCGAAGTTGGTACATGTAATTATGGACATTATTTTTGTATACTATTTAGGAAAGTTCAAGTAAAATATACTGAGTCATGATCAATGTGATCCAGACAGTGTATCTCCATGTATAACAAATAATGGCTATCTTATATGCTTTAATAGTTCATATCAATTTTTGTTAGTTCTGTTAGCCATTATCACCAATTCAATGTTACATAATAGTCCAATTCATTTTCCTTTGTAAGCTATCTATGAGTTTTATCACCAATTCAATGTTACAATATGATACTTTCTCAAAAAGGAAGTGCTATAGCTCCTACAAAAGATGTAGGTCATGAAGAGCTTTTGTTTATTACTTGCTTTTGGAAAGTTCAAGTGCAAATGTTAAACAACAACTGGAACCTTGAACATACCTAATTTCATTTATGTAAATTTGAAAATATAGGAACTTCACCCATGTGCGGATAGGAAATGGAACCCAAAGCCCAATAAATCTCAGTTAGGGAGGAGGAATCCGACAGATTCACCATCAGATTGAGGATTTGATTAAACCTACTAGGAAAAGTTTTACTGCTTTCCCAACCTTTGGATGAGTTCAACCAAAAAAGTAGATTCTTTGTCATTGCCAAAGAAAAGGTAGGAACTTGCTTTATAGATAAATGAAGAGTTTCACACTAGTATAAAGGGGAAGAAGGTTTATGGGTATAACTAAATCATAATTTGAGGAGGGCTTAATGGGGTTTAATTGAATAATAATTTGTTTGAGTTGACTTGAGAATTTTACTCAAAGAGATTGATGCAAATTCTCTCTTCAGAGAGCATGTTATATTTCAGTTGTAGAATAAGGTTTATCATACTCAATTATGGACGACTTTAGTCTTCTTTGAATGATAATCTACTACAAAATTACGGAATCAGAATAAACAATTGAAGGACCTATCCAACCTGGGGAGGATCTATTCCTTCCCTAAGATACCGACCATCAAAGAAAACCAGTTCGGCAAGCTATTTCTGACGGTCGATAGAACTAGAACTTGGGAGAAATACAAGCTTCCTCTATTGAAATATGAGACCAAGCCTCTTACTCTTGAGACTGCTCAGTCATAAAAGCAAGAAATTCATCTTTCGTCAAGGAAAACTTGCCACCTAACCAGAGAGAGACAATTAAGAATTCAAGGCTGAAACACTCGAAAGAGACTACCACTCTCTATTTTGTCCCCTGCTCTAGCCCTTAATGCTAGAGCGAGAAACAAACTCACACGCAGGACACTAAGGTAGTGAGGCCTGACTACTAAAAAATAAGCCTCTTGCTGGGACTTCTTTCCTCTCACAGCTTTCCAAGTAAAGACCTTTCTTGAATTGGAAAAGTCAGTTCAAATCAAACCGAAAAGTTCAAGGTAGAAGCTCCTACCGTGATCCAGAGAACAAGAAGTCTTAGATCATGGGCCATGGATAGTTATAGGCCATAACGTAGAACCAGCTGTCAGATTCCTATTCAAAATCACTGCATTTCCATTTCATATGTGGGCACCTGATATCTATGAGGGTTTACCCACCCGGTTTAACATTCCTTTCACCTGATATCGGTATGGTTAGAATTAGTATTTGCTATTCCCTAAGAGGGAGATTCTAGCCAAGAAGTGAGTATGTACATCGATTTTCTTAATAAGGAATTCAGAGCATATATGTTTTTTAAACAGGAGGCATTTCTCTAGGACATCCTTTTTTTGATGCATATATGTTAATTCTTAGAGGCCAAACATCAAACACCTTGTAGGCAGTATAAGTTGACTTGAATCGTGACTCTAGTTCCATAACTTTTGGATCCTCCGCAATAAACCAAATTTATTGTTAATACTCACATAATAGTGATATTAGAGGGGATGAGAGGGGAAAATAAAACGTCAAACAAATATAAATGGAAAATAAATATTGAATTCAGAAAAAAAAAATAGAAAGAAAAAAAAAAATAGATTAAGAGAATGAAAACCATACTGATGTAATTATCTAAGTATTCCATAAAGTGAAAAACTAGTATAAGGGCATATTACATGGTAGGATTTTAGGGCAGAGGAGGTTATGTATTAGGGCATAGTTTCATGAGGGCACAAGTTAGATAAGGAATATGTGCTTACCAAATGAACCCAGGGACCAAACAAGCCCTAATAGAAGATACAAAACCCACAATTCTTCCTACGAAATCTGCGTGAAAATTAAAGGAAAGAGAAACAGAGAAAGATCAGCGCGTTTTTTATGAGAGTTCGAACTGAAGACTTGGGAGTTACCTTGTTGATGCGAAAGATTGAAGAGAGAACATGAGAGAAACGGCTTACTGAAAAGAGAACTTGAGAGAAATATTTTCTGCCTTCTCGGGAGATGCCAGGAACTCGATTAAAGAATAGGCTCCCACAGTGCGAGAGAAAGCGAGCCGGCCACCAGGTTTGAGAATAAGGGTTGTACTTACACTATTTTGAGTGTAATAGCGGGGAAAATATTCATGTGCGCGGGGAAACTATGCCGCGTTTTTTTTTGGTCGATAAATTTTGCAACGTTTTTAATTAAACGCTGTACTAGGGAGAACTTAACAACGCTTTCTTCTTAAAAATGTTGTTATTTTAAATGGATAACACAACGTTTATTCTTAAAAGCGGCTGTAATAAAACGTATAAAAAGTAATCACAACGTTTTCAACATAAACGTTGTGATAAATATATCAATTACAACGTTTTTTCAAAAACGTTGTGAAAAAAACGTTGTGAAAGCTCATTTTCGTTGTAGTGTAATTGTCTTTGGATGAGAATAATTTTAATATGCCACCATAAATTCTTCTGTTCATAATAACATATGGACGTAGCTTTAGACCCTTTGACCATTAAAAAAAAAACTCAAGCTTGACTTTTAACAAAAATTCAAAATCAAACGGTTGAAAGGTTAGTTGTAAATTTTGAGTAATTTTTTGTAGATAGAAATTATTTTTTTTGTAATTTTTGTAACTATTTAATAATTATATGTTAATGAATAAACGGGCGCCCATGGACACCTATGCCCATTTAGTGCTCGCCCATATATGCCATGTAATTAAATGAGTACTTATTTACCTGCCCATTTGTGCCCGTTGCCCATATGGGCCCATTTGTCACCTCTACCTAATACTTCACCATCATAAAACAAGTGTTTATTTTTAATTTTTTTTAGTTTTAAAATAAGTGTTTATTTTTTATAAATTTGTTACTAAATACACTTTTCCATACTATATATCATATCTTAGTGTTCATTTAAAATGTTATTGTATGGATCGAAAGGCTTGTTTGCTAGTCGGGAAGAGACAAACAATATTAATAATCTTAGTACTATTAGCGCTTACTATTATTAATCCTTACTTATATAATGGGGTAGTTATGAGATTAAAAATATTAGCCCCTAATTTTTTAGTGAGAACACTAAATAATACCACATTGGTATAATAAGCGAGTGGACAATGACTTTATTCAAGTAATTCGTGCTATTATACCAAATCACATATTGTGTAACAAATATCATTCAGTTCGACTTATTAATCATATTAGGCTTTACTCCTTAAAAACAAACAGCACCAAATAGTATTAAAATGTTTCAAAACTTGACTTATTTTAATTTTATTGAAAAACTAAAAAATGGCACTCATCTTTCACTTGAAAAAATAGATCGCACACATACATACGTAAGAATTGAGTTACTTATGGTTTATATTTTAGGGTTGTAAGGATTAAATACTTAGTCAGAGTTTAGCCTAGTAAGGCATTGGAGATATGATCATCCTCTTGGCAATTTCTTCTATGCAGGGATCCGCCAGTGGTCGGACCACTTTCCCTATAGGCCAACAGCCATGCCAGCCTCTCTCTCTATAAAAAGTATAAAGAGAAGTGAGTCTTCTTCTTCATATTAGACTAAAATGGTCTTTATATAAACTATAAAGACATTTCCACAACAAAATATGCATCACATGGCCAGTACATGTAACAGTGTGATAGTCATTTTATTTTAGTGAGATGTTCATTTTCCAACTTCTAGAATTAGTAAATATGCATATTACATAGGAGGATGCATCGTAGCCATTGTGTAAATATAATATGTGAACTACTGTAAATATTAAAATGAACAATCTTTAAATATGAAAATTTGGCTTTAAGAGCATATACTGATCAAACGATATCAGTTGCAGTAATTAATTACACAACATAGGAATCACAAACATGCATAAGTCCAATGATTTTCACTCTAGGCGGCATTGCCCTTATTAAAATTATTCAACTCCTCGGTACGAACACTATGGTGGATGAGGAATGGCCTAATTAGGTGCAAGAAAAGTATAACATTATCGGAGGAATCAAATGGTGGAACTTGGCATTGAACCTTGTAATAAGGTACTATCCCCCGGCTGTAATTTTTGCCATTCTAGGATTGCAGTTGCGAGTCTCTTAACATCATCGCTAGTGTGAGATGCACTTAATGACACCCTCAGCCTGTAATACATTTAAAACCCGATAGTTCATTTGACAATTAAAACTTAAGCCAAAGCAAAACTAAGTCTAAGTAGCTAGATAGACGAAATGAACCTGCACAAATGAGAAGGCACGACTGGTGGCCTGATTGCAATCGCGTGGAAGCCACGTACCAGTAAATACCTGTTTCACGATTAAAAAAACAAGGAAAATAAAGTATTTTGGAGTAGTTGATAGAAGCCTAGAACTGATTCCACACCAAATAAACACAGTAATTTAAAAAGAAAAATGAAAGAAAGAAAAAGAGAGACCTGCTGATTTGTAACGCCTTGTCTTCACTTCCTACGATAATGATAATAATGGGACTGTTAACAGGAATTCCAGTAAGAGCCTTGAACTCCTGCACCCGATCCCAAAGAGCAGTTTTGCGCCATGTCTCCTTCTTTGCCACAGCAATGGCAGCTATATATGAAAAAGAGTAATTAATCAAACTCAAACGTTACTAAGATTTAATTACCATGGTGAAATATCTGGAGTTAATATAATAATGTTGAAGTTTTACCAAGTCCAGCTGCAACAATGGGTACTGGTACAGAAGTTGAAAACATAAAAGCACGACCCCTTGATTGTAGAAGTTGCTTCCACCTTTTACTGACCATTTACAATTTAACATGAAATTTTATGAGTACCAACTTATTTAACGTTGTCATAATAATAATAAATAAATAAAAACTAACAAAATAATCATTGAGCTCACTAAACATGATAAATATTTACATTTTAAATTCTAAAATTCTGAGGCATAGCATTAATGTATGGTTTTGTGATGAACTATCAACTTCAAACTCATTAGGTATTTTCTTAAAAGTTTAGAAAGTAACCTGGAAGCAATGAAACCACCTTGACCACCACCAGCCTTACTCAAAGTGCCTATAATTATATCAACATCATTTTCACAACCAAATTCCTCGGTGGCTCCCCTACCATTTTTACCACAGACGAATGTTCCATGAGCCTATAAAAAGGGAGTATATATACGAGCCCTCGTTCAATACAAGAGAAGAAAAATAATCACATTGAATGATCGCGAGTGCTATACAACTAGTATATATATGAAACTAATCACCTCATCAACTGCCAACAGAAAACCATGCTTCTTGCGAAGCTCAGCAAGTTCGTGAAATGGTGCAAAATCTCCATCCATGCTAAACACACTGATAAAATAGTCACTAAATTAGGCCTATAGGGGAAAGAGTGATTTAAACATGAAAATAAATAAATATATAGTTTGGTCAACTTGCCTATCAGTAATGACAACTTTCATCTTAGATGTACATTTCGACCTGTCAAAACACAGTTAATATAGCCTTGAGATGGATGTATAGGTTGGATGCAAATTAAAATTATGTTTAATTAGTGAAATAAAAAACGTACAATAACTCGTCGAGGTGGTCCATGTCATTGTGCTTATAGACATAAATTCTTGCACTTCCTTGTCGATCAGCAAGACGCGTACCGTCAATTATTGATGCATGGTTGAACTCATCAGAAAAAATCACAACTTTTTCTTCTTCCAACGGTGGTTTACTCTTAGCTAAGACAGTGCCAATATATGCAATCGAGGTCATGAAGGACAGATTGGCTGAAAAACCCGTCGGAGTCAAAAGACAAGCCTGTAAAGTGAAGATCGATGCAAATGAATGCATCAAATTTAGTACAACCAAAAACCATTATCCATGTTTTAACTTCACACGAAGGCTCTCCCTTGTTTCACAAAAATTTACTTTCAGAAAAAGTTTTTCTAATTTTCTGATATTTGGTAAATTTTGAAAAATGTAGTTACCGTAAAAAATTTCTGAGTTAACGGAGAATAAAGCCTTCTTTTTCAGAAAAATGACTCACAGATTCATTTTTTCGTAAGTCATTTTTCAAATGTTCGAACACCCCCCTCCCCTGCCCTCTTCTACAATTACATATATTTACATATAAGCACAATATTACACTCAACAAATAAATATTTTAGAAATATAAATTGAGTTTGTGTACACTATTTATAAATTATAATTTTAATAAATACCCACTACGTCTTAAAATTGTGCCAATTATATTATTTTGGGACGTCCCAAACATTATACATTTTCTTTTTTAAAACGTTTTTTTCATAACAATTATCAAATTTTTTATTTGTATTTGTGAGATTGAAAAATGATAGACTTTATTGAGTTGACATCACTAATGATAAATTAAGGGCTACTAAAAAAATTATTTAAAATTCAACACTATCTTATACTCCGTATTCAATATGAACATTAATATTATAATATATTTTTTGTATTTATTCATAAATTATTTTTTGTAACATTTTTAGTGCATTTATCAAATACCTAAAAACATTTTCTAATATATTTACAAAAAAAAAATTTAACACCTGAAAATAAAATCTTTTTATTTTTCAAAAATCATTTTCCGTGAAATAATGTTAGCCTTAGACCAGGTTTAAGGCATGATTATTAAATTTTGGGTCTTTTATGGGTATTAAGCAATTAAGAAAGGATCTCCAACGAATCAGATCTACTTAGGATATTTTGTTTCGCGGAACATTGCTTCCCCCTCCTTTTAGGCCGTTTCTTTCTCTTTCCCTTCAAGAGTGGTTCCCTTTAAAAAAATTTTTTTTTTTTTTTTTTTAATATTTGGCCTTTTTGTAATTCAAAAAAATAAAAAATATATATTTGTAAGAAGTACACATTTTTATCTATGAAAAGATATTTGGTTTAATTCATTTGGATACCAAATAATTTTTTTCAAAATTTTAAATTATTAGAGATAAAGATGATAAGGTATAAAATATTATTGAGGTTTGTGCCAAGCTGTTGTGTAAGTTTTTCGTTTGGGTAGCGTATAAGTATCAAATCAATTTTTATATTTATTTTTAATGAGTTTTTATATTCATTTTTAATGAGTATCTTTTAGAGTGTGAACTAATGGTATTAAAAAACTAAACTAATTAATTTCAACAGTAAACAAATTAACTTGTACTGTAAATTTATCCATAGTATTATAGTAACATGCTTGAGATTAAAATCTAAAGAATAACAGTCTAAATATAAATAAATATGAAGAAAATCCAACATATATATAATGTAAATTAAGGAAATGACCTCTTTCTTGGTGAGGTCTGCGAGGCAAGTTTCTAGTTGTATGTGGTAAGTATTATACCCACACATTAAAGAAGAACCTCTCGGACCCATCCCATGTTCTTGTGCTGCCTGATTTTAAGAATAAACCAAAAGGAATCAGTCAACCAAATTCGTCAATCTGAAAGAACATACTAATATGAGTCGGGTTTTAAACGAAAGAAACGAGACTTCCTCCATGTTGTACTTCCTCCATGTGTGCCGAATTATTATCTTGTTTTATCCGTCACGCGAATTTAAAAAAAAACAATTGACATAATTATTAATATTTATATAATATGTAATTTTATTTAAAATTCATGTGAATGTGACTAATAATTAAAATAAAGATAAAAATTAATTTTATAAAAAGAAAAGTTAGATACAAGATAATTGTTTTTGAAGAATGAAAAAAGAAAACAAGACAATAATATAGAGCCGGAGGGAATACAAGATAAACATAATTAAAAAAAGTAAATTGAAGCAAAAAAAAAACAAAAAAAAAAACTATATACCTTTGCAGCAGCCTTGCAGACTGCTGGGTGTGAACTCAACCCCAAGTAATCATTTGAAGAGAATAAAATTAGCTTTTTGAACTTCTTCTCAGTCTCTCCATTGCCATGGTGAATATCATTACCTCCTGCATATATATATATATATATATATATATATATATATATATATATATATATATATATATAATACATTTTTAAAATACTCCATCAACCACATAGTGTCTTTATTTTACATTTATACCCTCTTTTCAGAATGCAAATGTCAGACAAGAATTTCGTGGGCGAAAATCGTCCTGAAAAAGAGTTTTATCGATCGTGAATAGTCATTTGTTGATCGTTAGTAATACTATGAAGATGTGAAGCGCTTGGGACAGACGGGACAGTAATAATTTGCCCACTGTCAGAAAACTAAGAAATACTTTTTGGGATGTTTTGGATTTAGTGATTTTGAATTTAATAAATATTTAGATTTTATGGAATTTAATAATGTAATTTTTTTTTCAAAATCATAGTAATTTCATGTTTTTAATAAGAGCATCCCCATTGTTCCTCTTTTCCATTTCTTAGCATTTATTCTTAGGTAAAGAATAAGGAATACACAATGGGAGAGATTCTTATGTGTATTCTTAGAGGAGAGAGAGGGTAGGAAATTCTTGATTAAGAATAAAAGATGAAGGGAAGAAGACCAGCTGCATGAAGAGGCGTGTGGTGCACCGCTGCTTCAGCTTCGGCGCCTGCACTACACGCGATGGAGAATCGCGTGAAGGGCATGAAGGGTGGGTCCCTGTGGGCCAATTGCAAGGAAAATTGATTTTTCAAAAAAAAAAATTTAATCCAACCATTTGAATTTTGGTATTCAACAATTGCATTTTTAAAAAACTTTTTTTTTATTTTTCTTTTCTTTCTTCTTCCTCATAAAGAAACCACCTCAACCTTCTTTATTTTCTTCACAACTAGTGATATAGTTTAATTATTGTCGTTTTTATGTAATTATAATTACTGAATTTTTTTGACGTAATTTTTAAGTATTTATGTTTTATGTAATTTTTTTATTTTGTATAATTTTTTTAAATTTTAACAGTTTTATGTAATTTTCTATTTTTGTTATTTTACAAGTTATGTATAATATGTGTTTTATAGATAATTTATTAATTAAATTATAAATTTTATAATTTATAATTTAATTATTATTTTAAAATTAATTTATGTCTTAATTTATAAATTAATTTATTTATACGAAATATTTAATATGAAATATATTAAATAACGTTAAATAAATTTATTTGTTGAGAAGTACAAAAATAAGATTGAAGTGTAAAGTTAATGAGGTGGTAGTGGGACCCAGTTAAGAAGATATACAATGTGAATATATATTCTTAAGTGAGTTAAGAAAAGAAAAGTGTGTAGGTGGTAGTGGGACCCAACTAAAAATTTTATGGAAGAATAACTACAATGTTGATGCTCTAATGTGATAAAATTTAATTGTAATTTTACATTATAGTTAAAATAAGATATCATTAATATGTTAAGAATTTAGTTTGGTCTATTGGTAGTGATTGTTAGTAATTATAAATTACAAATATTCAAACCTTACTAAAAATAAATTTATAAAAATAAAATTTGAAAATATATAACATATTGGTAATGTTGGTTACGGGAATGGTGAATGTTGGAGTTGGTGGCTGGAGCACTGAAGCCACCTTATGGGGTGGCCAAATGAGTCATTGCCCCTGCCCTAGAATTTAATATTATTAATTTATTAATAATGACAATAAAGTATAAAAAAGTACTTTTTGTTATTATGGATATGTTAGCTATTGTCTCTTAGTATAAATAAGTAAATTCATATTTATTAATCATTTAGAATAATATATTTAAGTGTAAAATAATACAGCCTTTGCTACTGGCCCATGGACACATTTTAAAAAAACTAGTCAAGTACACATATCTTGCATGCATTGTTAATTATTTTTTAATAATGTATTATAGTACCTCGAGTAGAAAAAAATTAACTAAGGCTTTCAAGATCTAATAATTAACGAATTTCATTCATTATATTAATTTTTTATAAAAACAAAACAAATTTGAAATCTCATTTTCAAACTAAGTGACCTTTCGTTGAAAAATGTAAATATTTATAGTATGATTGATTTGAAGATAATGATTAATAATATATTTTCTATTTATTTTAAAATATTATATATCTATATATTACGAAATAAAACAATTAAAGACAATATACTTACTTTAACGTTAATATGTAACATAAGGGATACAATTTTGAACATAGGAGGGCGATCTTTTCGAAAAATTCAGAAGCTAAAAGATAGTGGAAAAAATAATACTCCCTCCGTCCCTAATTTATTGTCCTGGTTGACCCGGCGCACCGTTTAAGAAAATCAATTTGACTAGATTATTAATATTGGTTTAATGTGTAGTTTCCTTTAAAGTCCATATGTATGTGGCCCATAATTAAAGTAAGGTTAAAAAGTAAGGGTAAAGTGGTAAAAATTATGTTCTAAAAGGTAAGTTTCATAATTAAAAAGGATAATTTAAGGAAAAGGAGTAAGGGTTACTTAGATAGTTGATTTGAGGTTCTTGTTGGGTAGCAATATCTTAGTTATAAACTGAGTTCTCCATTTGTTTTCTTCATCTTTTTGAAATTATAACTCTTTTACTTCACACATTTTCTTAGTTTGTTCACCCATAATTAGTAAACACGCCACCAATTTTCTTAATATCTCAATATGCATCAACCAATTTATTAATATAGTTAAAAACTTTCATAACTTCTAGTAATGTCTACCCAAATTTCACCATAACAAATTTTATACATATTAGAAAAATAACCTCAATATATAAGATTGATTATTCTTATTATTCACTCTTACAGGTGTTGAAATTTCTTCAATTTTAGTAATATTTCAAGGTCCCCCCCTCCCTCACTCTCTATCTTCTATGCTATTTGCATGTCTTTTGTGATTCAAAACTCTACACACTTCTATGTTTTCATTGAAGTAAAAATCTTATATATTATTTTGTTTTCTCTATTGTCTAGTGAATTTCATTCCATACACATGTCTCAACAACACTATATCTTAACTTTAAACTTTGTTATATTAAACCACAAATTAATTTCTTTGATAAGTATATGAACCTGAAATTTGCTTCTACAAAATTCACGAAATGGACACAATCTTCGGCGACGAGCTTTTCTAAGAAATCTTTCACCACCCTAAATGGTGGCTCCGCCTCCTCTCTAACCTTCCCTATTTTTCTCACAATCATTCTCTCTAGATCCTCTCTCTCTCCATTGACTTTTCCATTTTTAATTTGTAAGAAACTACTCATTTTCTTATAGATAAAGAGATTTAAAAAGTTAAAAATATCATTTTTTTAAAATCCATATACATTTTTGGTCCCTCAACTAAGTAAAGGTATTTTTTTCATATTAAATAATATTAGACGACATTTCTAACGGTAGCAGTAGGAGGGAATATCTTACCAAAAAAAAAATTTGACATAAAAAGACCAAATGAATAGAATTCAAAACGATAGGACCTAGCTTACTTGAAGATAGATATAAATTGATAGACCAAATTGTTATTTGATTCTTCATAAATTGATTAACCCATAACAAATTTATTTGTTTGAAGTTAATTCCCGATGAGTAAGTTATCAAATATAAGGCTATTTTTGTCTAAACATAATTTTTTTTCCGCATAACAAATGTACTTGTTTGACCTTAATTCATGGTGAGTGGTTTATTACATGTAAGACTATTTTATTCTATGCATTAATTTATAAGAAACAACTCACACTTTTATAGATGAAGAGATATAAGGCCCTAACAAAAGTTTTTTAGTTAACTGTATAGAGATTTATTGTTAAGATCCGTAACTTAGTAAGATATAGAAGTTAGGGACCCATATGATAGTCTCTTAAGGCTGGTTATAGAAGTAAAAAAAATCAAGGGGCAAACCATAGATAAAAGTTTTTTTCTCCTACAAAACACATATAGTCATCCACTATTTCATTTTGAAATATTAAGCACATTTTTTTAAAACTCATTTGTTTTAGCGTATTTACTCGTAAATACTAAACATGATAACGATTTGCTTCATATTTCAATTCCCACTAACGAATCTATTGTTAAGTAAAAATCTTTTATATATTTCTAATAATATTTACCCAATTTTTTTGTAACAAACTTTAAACATATTTAAAAAGGTAAAACCATATTATTTTTTGGATTCACATAATTTTTTGATCCCTCAACTTAGTAAGGATATTTTCATCATATTTAAAAATATTTGATGAAAATTGTAATGATAATGAGAGTAAGGGAAAATCTGACAAAAAATCGACATATGAGACAAAAAGAATCAAATTCAAAAAGGTAGGATCTAATCTAAAGTTGGGTACAAGTTGAGGGACCAAATTATTATTTCACTCTTTATAAAATTGTTCAGCCCATAAAAAAATTACTTGTTTAGTCTTAATTAAAGATGAGTAGTCTATTTATATCTATACATTATTTTTTACTTATAAAAATTTTTCTTGTTTAAACTTAATTTAATTATAGGTGTTTATTAAATAGAAGGTTAGTTTTATCCATGTATTAAATTGTAAAAAACAACCTATAACTTTTATAGTAGAAAAAAAAATAGTAGATATTTGATTAAACTTGGATATGAGCAAACTACGTTAAAGTTTAGAGAATGTCTTCTTTAAGATCGTCTTACAGGCATTAATTTATAAGACGAAATCCGTCCACTACAAAATATAAGTAATGCATTGTTAGCCAAGTTTTACCCTAAAGTCTAATGACAGAAAAAGAGATACCGGAGATGCGAGTAAGCTATGTTAAAGTCTAATGGCAGGAAAAGAGATACCCGGAGATGAATGGAAGTCGCCACTGGCCCATCTTTGAAATGTGGAATCCAAAATGTCTACTTCAACAGCAGCTCGGTCCCATTGATGCAAACCATCGAACACCTCAATTTCATCGTCTTTGATTTGAAGATCAACAGGGAGTTGAATTGGAAGTAAAGTCCGCAAGTGTTGCTTAGACTCCAAATATGAACATGTCTCTTCTACCCATTTGTCCCACGAAGTCTTTCCCAGCTCATCGCAAACCCCAACAGAATGATTGCCGTTTCCTTCCATCAAATCTTTAGACGATGATTTACATATTGTAAGCATAGAATCATGATTGAAATCAAAATATTGTGATGAATGCAAAATTAGAATCATACAATATGTTAATTGGACAGACCTTATTTGTTTCCGGTCAATCCTAACAGTTGGTCTGTCGCTTAGCTCGTGTGCTAAACTTGTCAGTTTGGCGAGATATTTCGGTCCTAATAACTTCGTATTTTTTTAAAAAATCATTAATTATTCACCGTACCAAATGTACTTAATTAAGCTATTATTTTACAAAAACAAAAAAAAAAAGTTAAAAAAACTTTTAAAAAAACTAATAACTTGGTAACCCTATTAACATTTCTAACTAAAAAAATTTAAAATAAAAAAAATTGTCTCAAGCTCAACGACCCTCATTTTACTATGTCCCAAAACTACCAAGGTCTATCACCTAGTGCTATACTCTCTACCACCTCTAAAACGTTAGTAGGTCTTCTGTAAATCGTCTTACGGATTTTAATTGGTAAGACGAAAATGTACTATATCATAGCATAACCCACAAACAAATTATGAATCAAGTAAAGAGAATCTATTTTATAAAAAATAAGACATTTTTATCTAAATTTTTGTCGAAACATAAAATGAGGTGCAAAAAGTAGTTTAAAAGGAAAAGTTTGAGTAAAGTTCACAACCTGAATAATTGGTAGAGTAGTTTGTGACGCTTTTCTTAGAAACACGTCAAAGATGGATAGGATTTGTTAGTGAGAGAGAGAGAGAGAGAGAGAGCACAAGAATTAGCTATGGACTGCAACCATTTTATAGATATGAACCGACTGACCATAGGCGGATCCACATGAATGTCATGATACCGGAAAAAAAAAATTAGTAGATAGTTTGTCCAAAAGTTTCAGAAATTCTTTTTAAAAATATTGTCAAATTTACAAAATCGAATGTCCGAATCAATTTTAAACGTCATTATGTTATATCAAAAAGATATGTTAATAAATGTTAGTGATGATGATTAATTACATTCAACGTATGAAAAGCGTAAAGAACAAATTGTAATTTCTAATTTTTTTATACAATAGTCCCAAAATATATAGTTTTGAAAGAGTTTTTTGTTTCAAAATAGATGACACTTTGAAATTTTCAAGGAATATTTTCTTTTTTAAATCCAATTTTATATTTATTGATGAACTCGTGTTTGCAAATATTAAGACACCTCATTAATGTTTGGATAAAGGTTTAATCTTTACAATACGTGCAACATCATATATTTTGGGACTAGTCAACATTATGAACCGAGTCGTGACTCGTGACACTCGGTGGTTCATGATACCCATGCAAAATTATATTATTTTAGCATGTGTCACTGTGATACTGTCACATGGGGCATGCAAATGTAAGATAAGGAAATGGAGTAATTATAAGAATATTAATAATAGTTTGGATCAATATGGGGACACACCTCTTACTCAATCTAAGATATTTTTTTTTCTCGAAACTCTCATTCCAGCTAACAAGATCCTAAATCTACTTAATTTATTTGACCAATTAGCTGCTCGCCTGCTCCCCGTGTCTCAAAACAAGACAAGATTTTTTTTTTTTTCAAAAGGTTGGAAGGGACATAGACCGTATCTCAACCCTTAATTTTTTATTTTTTAAATGTCTTGAAAGGCTACAATTATATATATATATATATATATATATATATATATATATATATATATATATATATATATATGAATAATATGATGTCTTTGGTGTGACTCGAACAAATGGTACCTCTGGTGAGGCTTTGAACACCCGATCTCTCGGTTAAGATTAGTTAAGTCCCAGGATGCCTCTGGTAGGGCTTGAATACTCAACCTTTCCGTTAAGATAAGTGAGTAGCTAAATGGGGGTTTTGGATAAAGCTTTAACAACAACGATGCCTCTGAAGAGGCTTGAACACCCGACCACTCTACTGAGAGTTGTAAAGTCCAGGGTGTCTCTAGTGAGACTCGAACACCCAACCTCTCCGTTAAGAGAAGTGAACACTACCAGTTGAGTTAGAGCTCGTTGGTACAAGACAAGATATTAGGTGTTAAAGTTTGTTACTCCCTCGATCACTAAATAATTGTCCGGGTAGATTTGACGTTGACGAGAACACATTTAATTAAATTATTAATATTAGTTTGATTTGTAATTTATATTAAAATTTATATATATATAGCCCATAAATAAAGTATGATAAAAACATAATGGTAAAATGATAAAAGTGTTATTCTAAAAAAATTTCAAACAAAAGAATTATTTTGCGACAGACGAAAAAATAAAGTAGGACAATAATTTGGGGACCGGGAGAGTATATTATTACATACTTTAGTATTAAAGCCGTTGAATGATTAAGTTGGTGATGATTTAGAATGTTCATGTTATTTCTTGAAAAAATAACATATTTGATCTAACGGTGTAGAAATCTAAGTAGATTTGATCTAATAACATTAATATAAAGGTTTTAAAAGTCGCTAGGCGGGTGCGAGGCGCTATACTGGGACCTAGCGCCTAGGCGGGGTTGAGAAATTAAAGGATAACTACAATAATTTTCAATTTTTCTTATATAATTTAACTAACAAGTATTAAAATTTTCATATATATAAATATTAAATATCATTTAATAATCTAAAAATATTAAAATTATGATTATATTACAATTTACAAGATTAAAAGTTTAAATCTAATAATTCAATTTCATTACCTAAACTGGAAATTTCAGTACCAAAAAATAAATTTTGTGTCAGAGTGACAAATTGCGTATTTAAATAAGAAAAAAGGGGAAGAAACAAATAAAAGACAAAGCTAAAGGGTAAGTTTGAAAATATAAATTGGCTACCGGTAAATTAGATATCTCTCTTTCTCTGCACCATTCGGTCTATTCCCATTCATTTCCCAACCCAAAATATCGACCAAAGTGCCTAGAGTCAGGAAGAAGACGATTTATTTTTCTTTTTGATGACCAGATGACGAAGCACAATTTCTTTTTCCTTGCTCAGTTTATTTCGCAAAAGACGATCATCTCTCTCTCTCTCTTTAATTTTGAAACGTTACCCTTTCATGTTTTTAAGTCAAATATGTGTAGTCTTTATGTCATGTCCAATTTAATTTGATATTTAATACATTATAAATGCTCTACCAAGATCATTTACAATATGGGGACACACGGATCACATTCAAACCCGACTCCCTTCCTCAAATCATCTTTATATTTAGGAAGAAAAAACTCACTCTCTTTTTAGTTGAAGAAATCTCTTTTCTAGATGGTATCCCCTCACTCTTCTGCATACAATAAGGAGTGCCCTAACAAACATTAACACCTAATATCTTGTCTTGTTTTGAAACAAGGGTAGCAGGCGAGCAGCTAATGGGCCAAATAAATAAATGTTTATTTTTTATAAATTTGTTACTAAATACACTTTTCCATACTATATATCATATCTTAGTGTTCATTCAAAATGTTATTGCATGGATACGAAAGGCTTGTTTGTTAGTCGGGAAGAGACAAACAATATTAATAATCTTAATATTATTAGCGCTCTTATTATTATTAATCTTACTTATATAATGAGGGTAGTTCTGAGATTAAAAATGTTAGCCTCTAATTTTTTAGTGAGAACACTAAATAATACCACCCTTCCGTTAGTATAATAAGCGAGTGGATAATAACTTTATTCGAGTAATTCGTGCTGTTAGACCAAACCACATATGGTGTAACAAATATCATTCAGCTCGACTTTCAAAACTTGACTTATTTTAATTTTAATGAAAAACTAAAAAATGGCACTCATCTTTTACTTGAAAAAATAGATCGCACACATACATACGTAAGAATTGAGTTATTTATGGTTTATATTTTAGGGTTGTAAGGATTAAATACTTGGTCAGAGTTTAGCCTAGTAAGGCATTGGAGATATGATCATCCTCTTGGCAATTTCTTCTACGCATGGATCCGACAGTGGTCGGACCACTTTCCCTATAGGCCAACAGCCATGCCAGCCTCTCTCTCTCTCTCTCTCTATAAAAGTATAAAGAGAAGTGAGTCTTCTTCTTCATAAGATTAGAATATTAGACTAAAATGGTCTTTATATAAAGACATTTCCACAACAAAATATGCATCACATGGCCAGTACCATATACTTTTATTTGATCAGTGTAACGACCGCCCAAGCCTGAGCCAGGTTATCTCAAAGCCGATCCAAAATTCATGGATGATGTTGGTGTCGGTAATAGCGCATGAATATCTTATAAATCAACAAGTCCCAAGTCTACCCGATGTGGATTGTTATATGTGAGGCTACGTGGACCGGAGCTCTTGGACTCGGTCGTAGGAGTGGCAAAAATTTATCCAACCCCAAATTAAAAATAATAATAATTAAGTACATAGCTTATCATTAGCAAGATTTGAATCTGAACCAAATTGTCTTACAACAAAGCTTGTTACCACTAAACTAAACTACCTTTTGATATTTATTTGAAAGTTAATATAAATATATACAAGTAATCATAAAAATTATTGATTATTATGAACGTATTTGTTATTTGTTTTGGATTAAGAATATTTGTTTGTTATTTATAATTTATAATTTATAATTATAATGAATATAAATTTTTAATTTTTTAATAAGGTATTTGACTTTTTTATTTTTTTCTTGCTTTTACATAATCATTTATTAGTGTCAAATCAATAAACACGTATATTTTCTATCTCACAACTATGAAAACTATTATAAAATTTTGACAACTTTATATATATTAGGTGATAAAAATAGTGTCGCATTGCAAATATCACTTTTTATTTGAGGTGTAAAAAAAAGGAAAGAAAAGATAAATATCAAAATTAAGAAAATATCTTGGTCATTGTTGAACGTGGGGCCCATTAATTTTTTATTAAATGTGAAAAGTTGGTGAAAATATTATGATTTATGAATATTAAGGTATTAACTTATCATTGTGTGTATGTGTGTGTATGTGTGTGCATGTGTGTGTTTTTGCCATGTGTGTGTGTTTTTTTGGCATGTGTGTGTGTTTGAGTGAGTTTGTGTGTGTATGTTATGCTTAGTGAATCATAATATAAGTAGGCAATTAATATTCAAAACAATAAATGATATTCCTTATTGGATATTATCCGGATAATAATCATTTATTAATGGATAATATTGGATATTATCCAATAACACCCATTAAGGTTAATGGGTGTTATTGAATAATATCCAAAACTACCCATTAACTATATGTACATGTAACAGTGTGATAGCCATTTTATTTTAGTGAGATGTTCCTTTTCTAACTTCTAGAATTAGTAAATATGCATATTACATAGGAGGATGTATCGTAGCCATTGTGTAAATATAATATGTGAACTACTGTAAATATTAAAATGAACAATCTTTAAATATGAAAATTTGGCTTTAAGAGCATATACTGATCAAACGATATCAGTTGCAGTAATTAATTACACAACATAGGAATCACAAACATGCATAAGCCCAAGGCTTTTCACTCTAGGCGGCATTACCCTTATTAAAATTATTCAACTCCTCGGTACGAACACTATGGTGGATGAGGAATGGCCTAATTAGGTGCAAGAAAAGGATAACATTATCGGAGGAATCAAATGGTGGAACTTGGCATTGAACCTTGTAATAAGGTACTATCCCCCGGCTGTAATTTTTGCCATTCTAGGATTGAAGTTGCGAGTCTCTTAACATCATCGCTAGTGTGAGATGCACTTATTGACACCCTCAGCCTGTAATACATTTAAAACCCGATAGTTCATTTGACAATTAAAACTTAAGCCAAAGTAAAACTAAGTCTAAGAAAAATGAAATGAACCTGCACAAATGAGAAGGCACGACTGGTGGCCTGATTGCAACCGTGTGGAAGCCACGTACCAGTAAATACCTGTTTCACGATTAAAAAAACAAGGAAAATAAAGTATTTTGGAGTAGTTGATAGAAGCCTAGAACTGATTCCACACCAAATAAACACAGTAATTTAAAAAGAAAAATGAAAGAAAGAAAAAGAGAGACCTGCTGATTTGTAACGCCTTGTCTTCACTTCCTACGATAATGATAATAATGGGACTGTGAACAGGAATTCCAGTAAGAGCCTTGAACTCCTGTACCCGATCCCAAAGAGCAGTTTTGCGCCATGTCTCCTTCTTTGCCACAGCAATGGCAGCTATATATGAAAAAGAGTAATTAATCAAACTCAAACGTTACTAAGATATAATTACCATGGTGAAATATCTGGAGTTAATATAATAATGTTGAAGTTTTACCAAGTCCAGCTGCAACAATGGGTACTGGTGCAGAAGATGAAAACATAAAAGCACGACCCCTTGATTGTAGAAGTTGCTTCCACCTTTTACTGACCATTTACAATTTAACATGAAATTTTATGAGTACCAACTTATTTAACGTTGTCATAATAATAATAATAATAATAAAAAAACTAACAAAATAATCATTGAGCTCACTAAACATGAAAAATATTTTCATTTTAAATTCTAAAATTCTGAGGCATAGCATTAATGTATGGTTTTGTGATGAACTCTCAACTTCAAACTCATTAGGTATTTTCTTAAAAGTTTAGAAAGTAACCTGGAAGCAATGAAACCACCTTGACCACCACCAGCCTTACTCAAAGTGCCTATAATTATATCAACATCATTTTCACAACCAAATTCCTCGGTGGCTCCCCCGCCATTTTTACCACAGACGAATGTTCCATGAGCCTATAAAAAGGGAGTATATATAGGAGCCCTCGTTCAATACAAGAGAAGAAAAATAATCACATTGAATGATCGCGAGTGCTATACAACTAGTATATATATGAAACTAATTACCTCATCAACTACCAACAGAAAACCATGCTTCTTGCGAAGCTCAGCAAGTTCGTGAAATGGTGCAAAATCTCCATCCATGCTAAACACACTGATAAAATAGTCACTAAATTAGGCCCAAGGGGGAAAGAGTGATTTAAACATGAAAATAAATAAATAAATATATAGTTTGGTCAACTTGCCTATCAGTAATGACAACTTTCTTCTTAGATGTACATTTCGTCCTGTCAAAACACAGTTAATATAGCCTTGAGATGGATGTATAGGTTGGATGCAAATTAAAATTATGTTTAATTAGTGAAATAAAAAACGTACAATAACTCGTCGAGGTGGTCCATGTCATTGTGCTTATAGACATAAACTCTTGCACTTCCTTGTCGATCAGCAAGACGAGTACCGTCAATTATTGATGCATGGTTGAAGGCATCAGAAAAAATCGCAACTTTTTCTTCTTCCAACGGTGGTTTACTCTTAGCTAAGAGAGAGCCAATATATGCAATCGTGGTCATGAAGGACAGATTGGCTGAAAAACCCGTCGGAGTCACAAGACAAGCCTGTAAAGTGAAGATCGATGCAAATGAATGCATCAAATTTAGTACAACCAAAAACCATTATCCATGTTTATAACTTCACACGAAGGCTCTCCCTTGTTTCACAAAAATTTACTTACAGAAAACGTTTTTCTAATTTTCTGATATTTGGTAAATTTTGAAAAATGTAGTTATCGTAAAAACTTTTCTGAGTTAACGAAAAATAAAGCCTTCTTTTCAGAAAAATGATTTACAGATTCATTTTTCGTAAGTCATTTTTCAAATGTTCGAACACCCCCCTCCCCCACCCTCTTCTACAATTACACATATTTACATATAGGCACAATATTACACTCAACAAATAAATATTTTAAAAATATAAATTGAGTTTGTGTACACTATTTATAATTTATAATTTTAATAAATACTCACTACGTCTTAAAATTGTGTCAATTATATTATTTTGGGACGTTCCAAATATTATACATTTTCTTTTTTAAAACGTTTTTTTTCATATCAATTATCAATTTTTTATTTGTATTTGTGAGATTGAAAAATGATGGACTTTATTGAGTTGACCTCACTAATGATAAATTAAGGGTTAGTAAAAAATTACTTAAAGTTTAACACTATCTTATATTCCGTATTCAATATGAACATTAATATTATAATATATTTTTTATATTTATTCATAAATTGTTTTTTGTAACATTTTTCGTGCATTTACCAAATATCCAAAAACATTTTCCAATATATTTACAAAAAAATTACTTAATACCTGAAAATAAAATTTTTTTATTTTCCCAAAATCATTTTCCGTGAAATAATGTAAGCTTTAGACCAGGTTTAAGGCGTGATTTCTTGGGTCTTTTATGGGTATTAGCCCATTAGGCAATTAATAAAGGACCTCCAAGGAATCAGATCTACTTAGGATATTTTGCAAATAGTAGCTTGGAAAGACCGCGAAATGTGGAACATTTTTATCTATAAAAAGTGATTTTGTTTAATTTCATTTGGACACCAAATATTTTTTTTCAAATTTTAAAATTATTAGAGATAAAGATGATGAAGTATAAAATATTATTAGGGTTTGTACCAAGCTGTTGTGTAAGTTTTTCGTTTGAATAGCTTATAAGCATCAAATAAATTTTTATATTTATTTTTAATGAGTTTTTATATTCATTTTTAATGAGTATCTTTTAGAGTGTGAACTAATGGTATTAAAAAAAACTAAACTAATTAATTTCAACAGTAAACAAATTAACTTGTACTGTAAATTTATCCATAGTATTATAGTAACATGCTTGAGATAAAAATCTAAAAAATAACAGTCTAAATATAAATAAATATGAAGAAAATCCAACATATATAATAATGTAAATTAAGGAAATGACCTCTCTCTTGGTGAGGTCTGCGAGGCAAGTTTCTAGTTGTATGTGGTAAGTATTATACCCACACATTAAAGAAGAACCTCTCGGACCCATCCCATGTTCTTGTGCTGCCTGATTTTAAGAAGAAACCAATAGGAATCAGTCAACCAAATTAGTCAAGCTGAGAGAACATACTAATATGAGTCGGGTTTTAAACGAAAGAAACAAGACATGTTTGTACTTCCTCCATGTGTGCCGGAGTATCTTATTTTATCCGTCACGCGAATTAAAAAAAAACAATTGATATAATTATTACTAATATTTATATAATATGTAATTTTATTTAAAATTCATATGAATGTGACTAATAATTAAAATAAGGATAAAAATTAATTTTATAAAAACAAAAGTTAGAAACAAGATAATTGTTTTTGAAGGATGAATGATGAAAAAAGAAAACAAGACAATAATATAGAGAGGAAGGGAATACAAGATAAACATAATTAAAAAATGTAAATTGAAGCAAAAAAAAAAAAAACTATATACCTTTGCAGCAGCCTTGCAGACTGCTGGGTGTGAACTCAACCCCAAGTAATCATTTGAAGAGAATAAAATTAGCTTTTTGAACTTCTTCTCGGTCTCTCCATTGCCATGGTGAATATCATTACCTCCTGCATATACATATATATATATATATAATACATTTTAAAAATACTCCATCAACCACAGTTTCTTTATTTTACATTTATACCCTCTTTTCAGAATGCAAATGTCAGACAAGAATTTCGTGGGCGAAAATTGTCCTGAAAAAGAGTTTTATCGATCGTGAATAGTCATTTGTCCTGAAGCGCTTGGGACAGACGGACGGTAATATGCCCTGTCAGAAAACTAAGCGTAATACCAGATAATTTTAACTAAAATATTAATTGATGTTAATTAATATTACAATCGTTTTAGACCTACATAATTAATGTTATAATTATTTGTGTTAACCGGCGGTAGCTAAGGTAAAGAATTTTGTTTTTCCATCTTCCCTTCTCAATTGTTTTGATTGCATAATATATGAAACTTTCATAGACATAATGTATATATTATATATATAATATATAATATATCAAAGATGAATGCAATGTGTGTGCACTATGCCAGAGGTGTGGGCAGTGTGAGTACAGAAAGCCATAATTGCATGAATGATAGTATTTAAAAAAAAAACCTAAACAAGTGAAAGTGCATGTGTATGTACTGTGCATGCGTGTACCACGTGTAGTTGAATAATAATAATAATAATGGTGAAAGTGCATGTGTGTGTGCTATGCGTGTGTATCGTGTGTGTGGTTGAATAATAATAATAATAATAGTAATAATAATAATAATAATAATAATAATAATAATAATAATAATAACAATTATAATTTAGTAAATTATCACTTTAATTGTATTATAGAAATCAATAGGAGTAGTTGGTACAATTGTGGTTTAGTGATTATTGTATATTTTGAATCTAGATTTGGGCAAGGAAGATTAGGACAAACGTACGTGTTGCGGATATTTCTTTCGCTAAGCATTTCGAGGTAAGGGATTATACCTCTTTTAGGTCTTAAATCTTTACGTACCATTCGTTAGGTTTCCATTAAATTTCTTGACTTCGATATTTCTTGAAACGTACGCTGACTTTAAATCGGCATTTGAATTCGAACTCCGTCACTTACACTTTTTTTGAACTCATGATTTGTGTATCTGTTTATTCTCACATAATTATTGAATTTCATGTGAGATACCTTTGATATGAAATGTATGATTTTTTTTGGCGATGCCTGATTTTGTAAAAGTATTTGATTACTTGAAAATTCTACCATGATCACTAAGTTGAATTTATGATACTATGAATTATGACATTTGTGAACGCTACTTGACCCGTGGCGTGGTTATCCGGATATACCTATGATCTTCGAATTATGATCTGTGAATTTTGATCTATGAACTATGATTTATGAATTGCTTATGTGATTATGGAATTCTGTGAGTAATCTGTTGTTATCAGCTGGTAATTGGTGACAATTGGTTACTCGAGTTTACTTGTTGCATTATTATCTTTTACTTGGAATCTTGAGTATATATCTGTGAGTAGTTTATTGTCTTCAACCGGTATGAGACGGTTGATGGCAGTGGGCTACTCGAGTCAATCGTTGCGTATTTATCCTTCTTTGGAATTTCGATCTCCTGTTTGACATTTGAAAAACTGCTTCCGCTTATCGATTTTTAAATAATGAATTTCGATTATTCTAAAAATATTCATCTCTGATTTATTTCTGGTCAACTCCTCCTTAGTAACCGAAGGAGTTGTATATGAACTTACTGAGCATTATTCGCTCACCCCTTCATACTCTTCTTCTCAGGTAACGAATAAGAATTAATAGAAGATTTCAGTTCGGGTAGACCGAGATGTCGGCTTTCGATGATTTTTGATTTAGTCTTTTCTCATTGAATTACTCAGTAGTATTTTAACGAATTATAGACTCATGTTAAATATTGGACAGACTTTGTATTTAATTATTTTTGGTTTATTTTGACTTTAGTCTATGATGTTTAAGATTTAATTATTATGAGATTAAAATATTTATGATTTAAGTTATAATTGTTGGTGACGTAGCCAAATTGTGGAAGTGCGGTGTTGGTGCCAAATTTGGGGCATTACACAACATATAACTTTTATAGTAGAAAAAAAAAGAAAAGATAGTAGATAGTAGATTAAACTGGGATATGAGCATATGTTAAAGTCTAGAGAATGTCTCCTTTAAAATCGTCTTACATATATTAATTTAAATTCGTCTTCTAAAAAATATAAGTAATGCATTGTTAGCCAAGTTTTACCCTAAAGTCCAATGACAGAAAAAGAGATACCGGAGATGCGAGTAAGCTATGTTAAAGTCTAATGGCAGGAAAAGAGATACCCGGAGATGAATGGAAGTCGCCACTGGCCCATCTTTGAAATGTGGAATCCAAAATGTCTACTTCAACAGCAGCTCGGTCCCATTGATGCAAACCATCGAACACCTCAATTTCATCGTCTTTGATTGGAAGATCAACAGGGAGTTGAATTGGAAGTAAAGTCCGCAAGTGTTGCTTAGACTCCAAATATGAACATGTCTCTTCTACCCATTTGTCCCACGAAGTCTTTCCCAGCTCATCGCAAACCCCAACAGAATGATTGCCGTTTCCTTCCATCAATTCTTTAGAAGATGATTTACATATTGTAAGCATAGAATCATGATTGAAATCAAAATATTGTGATGAATGCAAAATTAGAATCATACGATAGGTTAATCGGACAGACCTTATTTGTTTTCGGTCAATCCTAACAGTTGGTCTGTCGCTTAGCTCGCGTGCTAAACTTGTCAGTTTGACGAGATATTTCAGCCCTAATAACTTCGTATTTTTTAAAAAATCATTAATTATTCACCGCACCAAATGTACTTAATTAAGCTACTATTTTACAAAAAACAAAAAAAAAAGTTAAAAAAACTTTTAAAAAACTAATAACTTGGTAACCCTATTAACATTTCTAACTAAAAAAATTTAAAATAAAAATAATTGTCTCAAGCTCAACGACCCTCGTTTTACTATGTCCCAAAACTACCAAGGTCTATCACCTAGTGCTATACTCTCTACCACCTATAAAACGTAAAGAGTAGGTCTTTTGTAACATCGTCTTATGAATTTTAATTGATAAGACGAAAATGTACTATCTCATAGCATAACTCACAAACAAATTATGAATCAAGTAAAGATAATTCATTTTATAAAAGATAAGACTTTTTTATCTAAAGTTTTTGTCGAAACATAAAATGAGGTGCAAAAAGTAGTTTAAAAGGAAAAGTTTGAGTATAAGTTCACAACCTGAATAATTGGTAGAGTAGTTTGTGACGCTTTTCTTAGAAACACGTCAAAGATGGATAGGATTTGTGAGTGAGTGAGAGAGAGAGAAAGAGAGAGAGAGAGAGCACAAGAATTAGCTATGGACTGCAACCATTTTATAGATATGTACCGAGTCGTGACTCGTGACACTCGGTGGTTCATGATACACATGCAAAATTATATTATTTTAGCATGCAAAATTATATTATTTTAGCATGTGTCACATGGGGCATGCAAATCTATATATATATATATATATATATATATATATATATATATATATATATATATATATATATTTTTAAAGTTGGTGTGGAGCACTATGGTTGTGCCACCTCACCACCTTTAGATAAATCTTCATTCTAAATCATCCATGTGGAAGTTTTAAAAACCTTTGGTTTTCTAGCCATTAGCTAATAATAATACCTAATAACAATCAATATGATAAAGGGTATTAGTATTAGTATATATAACTTCTTTTATTGTCAATAGTAGAAGACTTATATTTAAAAACTTTTACAACTAACATTACTTCTAAACAATGTGAGATAAAACTCTTCAATGTTAGATATTACTTCTAATGACTCACTTTTAACATCATACTTTAAGCTTTGATATCTTATTCATCTAAAACTTGATTTGGACAAATAAATATATCATTTCGATGTTCTTGCAGAGTAGAACACATTTACACAATTACTTTTGTCAACAAACAAATGACATGTAAAGAAATTTGTGCCTCAAGTTGCACAATTTCTTTTACTAAAAACACTAATTTTTTAATAAGTATTATACTTTAACTCTTGATATCTTATTCATCCAAAACTCAATTTGGACAAATAAATATATCATTTCGATACTCTCACCAAGTAGAACACATTTGCACAATTACATTTACCAACAAACAAATGACACGTAAAGAAATTCGTGCCTCAAGTTGCACAATTTCTCTCACTAAAAACACTAAATTTTTTTAACAAGTATTATACTTTAAGTCTTGATATCTTATTATCAAAAACTCAATTTGGACAAATAAATATATCATTTTGATGCTCTCACCAAGTAGAATACATTTGCGCAATTACATTCGTTAACAAACAAACGATACGTAAAGAAATTCGTGCCTCAAGTTACACAATTTCTTTCACAAAAAACACTAATTTTTCAACAATAAAAGAGATGTATCCCACATTGGTTAGAAATTGATGTTGGTTTTAAAAATTCTATTATTAAGTACCAATAGAAGAAATGCATCATGCATCATGCATCATACATTGGTTGAAAAGTGACTTTGATTTTCAAAGTCACTAGAAAACCAAAAGTTTTTAAAGCTTCCACATGGATGCTTTAGAATGAAGATTTATCTAAAGGTGGTGAGGTGGCACAACCATAGTGCTCCTTACCAATATATATATATATATATATATATATATATGATAAAATATTTTTACAATTATTATCAATAGAAGATGTATATCTCACATTGGTTAGAAAATGATGTTGAGTTTAAATTATTTTATATTATTACCAATAAAAGAGATGTATAACACATTTTTTAAAAAGAAAATGTTAGATTTTAAAGTCTTTAAAAGACTAGACTTTCACTTTTACAAGAGATGTATCTCACATGGTTACAAAATATTCTACTATTATTACCAATAGAAGAGATGTATCACACATTGGTTAGAAATTGATGTTTGTATTAAAAATATTATTATTAATTACTAATTGAAAAGATATATCATACATTTGTTATAAAGTGATGTTGATGTTTAAAGTTTTTTGTTAAAAAACTTCTACCATTATTACCAATAGAAAATATATATCTCACATTGGTTAAAAAATGATGTTGATTTTTAATTATTTTAGATTATATAAAAGACTTACTATTATTAGCAATATAAGATATATATATACTTTCGGTAGTCTAACCATTAACTAATAATAATACATAATAATAATCATAATGATAATGAGTATTAGTATTAGTATATATAACTTCTTCTATTGTCAATAGTAGAAGACTTATATTTAAAAAAAATTACAACTAACATTACTTCTAACCAATGTGGGATAAAACTCTTCAAGGTTAGATATTACTTCTAATGACTCACTTTTAACATCATACTTTAAGCTTTGATATTTTATTCATCCAAAACTTGATTTGGACAAATAAATATATCATTTCGATGTTCTTGACGAGTAGAACACATTTGCACAATTACTTTTGTCAACAAACAAATGACACGTGAAGAAATTTGTGCCTCAAGTTGCATAATTTCTTTCACTAAAAACACTAATTTTTAATAAGTATTATACTTTAACTCTTGATATCTTATTCATCCAAAACTTGATTTGGACAAATAAATATATGATTTCGATACTCTCACCGAGTAGAATACATTTGCGCAATTACATTCGCCAACAAACAAATGACACGTAAAGAAATTCGTGCCTCAAGTTGCATAATTTCTCTCACTAAAAACACTAATTATTTTAACAAGTATTATACTTTAAGTCTTGATATCTTATTACCCAAAACTCGATTTGGACAAATAAATATATCATTTTGATGCTCTCACCAAGTAGAACAAATTTGCACAATTACCTTCGTCAACAAACAAATGACACGTAAAGAATTTCGTGCCTCAAGTTGCACAATTTCTTTCACTAAAAACACTATTTTTTCAACAATAGAAGAGATGTATCCCACATTTGTTAGAAAATGATGTTGGTTTAAAAAAATTCTATTATTAAGTATCAATAGAAGAAATGCATCATACATTGGTTGGAAAGTGATGTTGATTTTCAAAGTCACTTGAAAACCAAAAGTTTTTAAAGCTTCCACATGGATGCAAGTATTTCACATTGGTTACAAAGTATTCTACTATTATTATCAATAGAAAAGATGTATCACACATTGGCTATAAATTAATGTTGGTTTTAAAAATACTATTATTACCAATAGAATAGATGTATCATACATTTGGTAGAGGGTAATGTTTGTTTTTAAAGTCTTTAAATAGAAGACTTCTACCATTATTATCAATAGAATATGTATATCTCACATTGGTTAGAAAGTGATGTTGATTTTAATTTTAGATAAAAAAAAACTTTTACTATTATTACTAATAGAAGAGATATCTTACATTTGCTAAAAAAATGATGTTAGTTTTAAAAGTCTTTAGATAAAAGACTTTTACTTTTATCGTCAATGTAATAGAAGAGATGTATCCCACATTATTTATGAAGAGGTGTTGGCTATAAATTTTTTAAAATAAAAGACTTCTTCTATTATTACCAAATGAGGATATGTATTACACATTGGTTAGAGAGTGATGTTGATTTTAAAAGTCTACAATTATTAGCAATAGAAGAGAAACATTTCACATTGGTTATAAAGTGATATTGGTTTAAAATGTTTTTAGATGATGTATCTCACATTGGTTACAAAGAAATGTATCTCATATTATTTAGAAATGAGTATTGGTTATAAAAGTCATTAGATAAAGACATTTTTTGTTATTACCAATAGAAAATATGTATCCACATTGTTTAGAAATGAATATTGTTTAAAAAGTCTTTTATCCACTACTATTATTACTAATAGAAAATATGTATACCACATGGTTAGAATGTGATGTTTGTTTTAAAGTCTTTAGATAAAAGACTTAAACTTTCATTACCAATAAAAATATAAAATAAGTATCTCACATTGTTTAAAAATGAATTATGATTTTAAAAGTTTTTAACAAAATGACTTCTAATATTATTATCAAGTTAAATGTTAATTTTAAAAGTCTTTAGATAAAAAAATTACTATTATTATTAATACAAAATATATATCTCACGTTAGCTAGAAACTTATATTAATTTTAAAAGTATTTAGGTAAAAAAAATCGTTTAATATTAGTAACAATATACAAAAAAAATTACAACAATAAAAGAGATTAACAATCTAATTATAATGTCTAAAAGTTATATTATTACTACAAAAATATATATATATCCCACATTATACCCGTGCATAGCACGGGCTAAATAACTAGTGTAAGATAAGGAAATGGAGTAATTATAAGAATATTAACAATAGTTTGGATCAAATAACTTAAATCAAATACCAAATCAAATATAATTCATTAAAAAGTAATAATATAATCTATTTGATACCTATTTGATTTAAAATAAAAAAAACTCATATAACAGTGGTATATAATTTAATATTTTTATATATCCCACCATATTTATCTTCATTACTTTTTTTATGAAAATCATAGAAAAATTTTCTGATATCCAAATGAAACAAACCAAGTTTCTATTTATAGATAAAAATGTATACTTTAATTCAGAAAAAAATATTGATCGAAAATTGGCAAAAAAAAAAACAATGGTAGAAAAGTTATTCCAACCACTAGTAACCTACCATGTGGAAAGGGAGAGGCAACAAATTTTCAAGAAAGAGGTGGTCGTCGGCCACCTCTTTTTTCTTTCTTGGGAATTTTTAACTTTGAAACGTCATCGTTTCATGTTTTTAAAAATCAAATCTGTGTAGTTTTATGTCATGTCCGATTTAATTTGATATTTAATACATCGTTATTAGAACATCCCCATTGTGCAATATTTTTATACAACTTCTTAGCTGGGTCCCACTGTCATCTACATATTTTTATCTTTTTGCCCACATAAAAATATATTTTTCTATTATAAAATCTTCTTACATAAATAATACTCCCTCCGTCCCTAAATAATTGTCCTAGTTGACCCGACGCACAGTTTAAGAAAAAATAATTGACTTGATTATTTATATTGGTTTAATGTGTAGTTTCTTTTAATGTTCATGTGTATGTGGTCCATAATTAAAGTAGAGTGAAAAAGTAAGAGTAAAATGGTAAAAGTGATGTTCTAAAAAGATAAGTTTCAAAATGAACAATTATTTTGAGACGGATAAAAAAAACGATAATTTAGAAACAGAAGGAGTATTAAATTTAACACCAACTCACATAAATAGAACTCCCCCCACACAGTCACCCCATGACTAGCCGTTCCCCTCTTCCAAAAGCCACCTTATTTAAAAAAGAATAATTTTCTCTCTCCCATTTAGTATAGTATAATAGAAAGATGAACGATGATGGAGGCATGCAGAGTGATAAAAGGAGGGCGTAAGATCTTTGGAGAACGTGGGTTCGATCTTGGTGGAAGACTTTCTTTCTTACGAGGTTGGACCTTGTATGTGTTATCGGTTGCTTGTTCTCAAACCCTGTCATTCGGGCACATCTCGCGATTTTCCTGGTAGTAGCAATGAGGGACCAGAACTACTACCCCAGGATTCAACCTGGTTAAAAAAAAAAAAAAAAAATAGAAAGATGAACGATTGGGAAAAATTTGATAACTTCCTAACAGAAAGATAGTTAAAATTAAATAATGGTGTTGCTCTTAATGCTCTACCAAGACCATACAGAATCGTACAATATGGGGACACACCTCTTACTCAATCTAAGATATTTTTTTTTCTCGAAACTCTCATTCCAGCTAACAAGATCCTAAATCTACTTAATTTATTTGACCAATTAGCTGCTCGCCTGCTCCCCCTGTTTCAAAACAAGACAAGATATTAGGTGTTAAAGTTTGTTACTCCCTCCATCACTAAATAATTATCATGATAGATTTAACGTTGACGAAAACATATTTAATTAAATTATTAATATTAGTTTAATGTATAATTTATATTAAAATTTATATATATATAACCCATAAATAAAGTATGATAAAAACGTAATGGTTAAATGATAAAAGTGTTGTTCTAAAAAAAGTTTCAAACAAATAATTATTTTGCGACAGACGAAAAAATAAAGTAGGACAATAATTTGGGGACCGGGAGAGTATATTATTACATACTTTAGTGTTAAAGCTGTTGAATGATTAAGTTGGTGATGATTTAGAATGTTCATGTTATTTCTTAAAAAAATAGCATGTTTGATCTAACGGTGTAGAGATCTAAGTAGATTCGATCTAATAACATTAATACAAAGGTTTTAAAAGTCGCTAGGCGGGTGCGAGGCGCCAGGCTGGGACCTAGCGCCTAGGCGGGGTTGAGAAATTAAATAATAACTACAATATTTTCAATTTTTCTTATATAATTTAACTAACAAGTATTAAAATTTTCATATATATAAATATTAAATATCATTTAATAATCTAAAAATATTAAAATTATGATTATATTACAATTTACAAGATTAAAAGTTTAAATCTAATAATTCAATTTCATTACCTAAAGTGGAAATCTCAATAAAATATGAGTGCCAAAAAATAAATTTTGTGTCAAAGTGACAAATTGTGTATTTAAATAAGAAAAAAAGGGAAGAAACAAATAAAAGACAAAGCTAAAGGGTAAGTTTGAAAATATAAATTGGTTATCGGTAAATTAGATATCTCTCTTTCTCTGCACCATTCAGTCTATTCCCATTCATTTCCCAACCCAAAATATCGACCGATGTGCCTAGAGTCAGGAAAAAGACGATTTATTTTTCTTTTTGATGACCAGAAGACGAAGAACAATTTCTTTTTCCTTGCTCAGTTTATTTTGCAAAAGACGATCATCTCTCTCTCTCTCTCTCTCTCTCTCTCTCGGGTTAGATACTTGGATCTATCCATGTATTATCGCTCTCCATTTTCACCGTCGTAGCCGTTGTCGTTGTCGCCACCACTGTAGTCGTCGTCGTTGCCGTAAGTTCTTCATTTCTTCTCATCTTTCCTTCCCTGTACTTTCTGCCTCCCTCTCTTCGACTCTTCCCTCCATCACCATCTCCAATTCATCATACGCATGCAAAATCAAACACAAACCCACCAGCAAACACACACCAACAGAGAAGAAAAGCTTGAAAACGAAGCTAAAAAAATTAATTAAGTTAGGTGGGGTTCGGTGTAGGCGTCGACTTGGACGAGAAGGCGGCGATTATTTCCTCATGATTTTTTCTGTGATTTGAAGAAACTCGTAGCGATGGATAGGCGTCTAACGCCTAGGTGAAGTTAGGCGACGAGTTTTAGAACACTGACTAATACTGAAGCTTTTAGTAATACTATAAATTCTACCTCGTAATAGCATACCTCAAAAAGACACCTTATTTTAGAATGGATCAAGAAAAAAAATCAGATTTCTATCACTAGGTCATCCCCTTAGGGGTTTACAAGCTAGAGCTTGTAGTATTATTACAAATTTTAGTATTAGTGTCGTTAAATCAAATCTACTTAGAACTTTACACCGTTAGATCAAATATGTTCTTTTTTTAAGTAATGTCATGAACATTTCAAATCATCACCAACTTAATAATTCAATGGCTCTAACACTAAAGTTCGTAATAATATCACAAACTCTAACTCATAATATTATTTGCCTTTCTTTTTTAGTTTTAAAAATAAAAAGATTTCATAAAGATTATGAAAATCGTAAACATAGCTTTTTAAAGTTGATTTCTTGCCAGAAACGAGGGAGTTTATAGTTTCATTTCTAAAAGTAATAGTAATAATTCTAATGTTGTGGGATGTTCCACACTATTAGTAAATAAGCATAGGCATGGGAGGATCTTGGCACTGTGTAAACATATATAATCTGTGAACCAAATTTCTATTATCAAAATAAGTATCTTTGAATATAAAAAATTGGCTTTCAGAGCATACTGCAGGTCCAGCAATGTACTCCCTCCCTTTTAGGCAAAAATTTCCCATCTTAAAGTCAAATTTTGTTTAAAAATGAAAATTTTAATTAGTAGTTCATTAGTAATAAAATGACATTTATATGTCTTAATTTTTAAAATGAACTCTTTAAGTGAAAGCAAATCAAAATATAATAATAGACTTTTGCCGAAATGGAGAGAGCGATAAATAATAATTAAAAATAGTAAGAATCAAGAGAAAGTCAGATGGCTTTTCACCTTTGACCATCTCCAACAAGGATCCCTAAATTTGGTTAAATTTTATCAACATATATATTAATTTGCTATTAACCTTTTAAATAATAATTATTAAGATTGCATAATTAATAATTTTAGTATATTTAATAGTTATAAGTTTATAATATTATTTACGTCATTAATAATATTTAAAAATCAGTAAATTTTTAAACTAAATTAAAGAAATACTCCCCCCGTTTTCAATGGGAATATCACCTTTTTGACCACCGTATAAATTAGGGAAATCCAATTTGACCAACGACGTTTCATAACGACCAAATTAACCAACTAACTTTTAATTTGGTTGCAATGTGAAATCCTCGTCATTTCATAAAGACCAAATTAACCAACAACTTCACCGTCAATATATTCCTTCCATGGCAATTTCTTGGCCGATGGCGAATTGACGAAGTTGGGATTTGGCGAGAGCGACATTAACAAATTAAAAGTTGATTTGAACATTATGAAACAGTGGTCAAATTGGATTCCGGTGATAAAGTGGTATTCCGTTTTCAATTATCGTACACCTTTTTTTTAGATGCTTTTTAAATAATTATCCATTTTCAAAACTTTCCTGGCCTTTGAAGAAAATATTTTTACCACTTTACCCTTATTTTTTTTACCTACTTTAATTATGGCCACATACACAAGGACATTAAAGGAAACCACACTATTCACCAATATTTATAACACTGTCAATTACTTTTTCTTAAAGCGTATGTCGGGTCAAAGTAGGCAATATTTTGAAAGCGAGGGAGTATAATTTAATAAACATACAAGCACTTGAAAATACCATAAAAAAATATTACAATCAATACCAAAAATAACAAAAATCATACAACAACAACAATTACCAACGAGCTCTAGCTCAGCAGTCTTGCTCACTTCTCCTAGCGGAGAGGTTGGGTGTTCGAGTCTCACTAGAGACACCCTGGACTTTATAACTCTCAGTAGAGAGGTCGGGTGTTCAAGCCTTTTCAGAGGCATCGTTGTTGTTAAAGCCTTATCCAAAGGCCCTATTTAGCTACTCAGTTATCTTAACGGAGGGGTTGAGTATTCAAACCCTACCGAGGCACCACGGGACTTAACTACTCTCAGCAGAGGTTGGGTGTTCAAAGCCTCCCAGAGGCACCATTTGTTCGAGCCACACCAAAGGCATCATATATATATAATTGTAGCCTTTCAAGGCATTAAAAATAATAATAATAAAAATTAAGGGTTGGGAGATGCGGTCTATGTTCCTCCAACCTTTAAAAAAAAGAAAAAAAAATACAACAACAATCGCAAAAGCACTCATAGAATAAAAATATGTATGCATTTTTAAGTTTACAAATGTTCTAATAATTTTAATAGGTATGCATTTTTTTAGTTTAAATGTGAAATTGGTGTTCTCTAATTAGTATAATAACAATTTATTTATTTATTTGTATATAATATATACAAATAATTGAAAAAAACTAATTAATTATAAATTATTGAATTAATAATGTTCAATAATTTAAAATATTTAATATTATTTTTATTTATTTATTTTTATTATCTAATATTAGATATTTATTAGTTTTTAATACATTTAAATTAGGAATATCATATTATAAATAATTTTAACAATTACAAAATCATTAAAAAATAATTTATTACATGGGTCCCCTGATACCAAATTTGGAGGTAGGTGCAGTGGAACCTCAAATTTGGACCCCAAATTTGGTAAAGGGTTTGGGGTTGATTTAATTCTAGATAAAGCATTTGGAAATAATACGAGGGAAAAAACGTTGATAAAAGTCGAATCTGAATTGAAAATTAAACGGAGAAGTTACTACTTTGTATAAGTGCATTCTTTGGTGAATCAAACTTGTCAAAACTTCTATTGGTAGACTAATCTTTGGAAGTCTGTTGGAAGTCTATTTGGTGAACTTCAAGTGCGGTGACTTCAAGTCTGTGGTCCAGGAGCTGTGTCGCATCTGAGTTCCTTAAAAACGCAGTGCCGTCCTTCCGTGCGTGCTTTGAAACTCTAATGGGCCGTGCGTCTCGGGATACAACGGAGACACCGAAAAACCTCTAACACTAAGGATTCGGCCGGGCGAATGCGTGGGCGACTCTTTCACCAACAAGCAGGAGTCCAAAGGAATACGCTCAACGATTCGCGAGAATGTAGGGAGAAATGGGATTGTTCTTTTACGTGTTGTCGTGTATTTTAATTGTGGATGTAATCTCCTTATATAGGAGAAAATCGAGGCGATTAAAGACCACATTGATGATGAAATAAATTCATCATCAATAGGTAAATAAAATCTCATTAAAGTTGGTAATAACGACCCGTAAAGTGCGTTTATAAATGTTGGAGTTACAAAACCAAAATAATAATTAACAAAACGTGGGTTGATGCGAAGAGAGACAAATTTGATGCGACATTCGTGTCTGAAGTGCGGTATCTAGAAACTAAAGCGGACCATGATTTTTTAAGCGGTGAGAGAGTCTACATTCTATCTATACAGCTTACCTTTACCACATAAGGTACTTGTATATAAACCACTCAAGTTTTGTTAATCTTCCAATAAGGGATAAACCTACTTCCAACAACCACACTTTATTCGGTCATAACTTATTCATCCAAACACCAAATTGGACAAATAAATATATAATTTCAATATTATCACGGAGTAGAATACGATTCCACAATTACCATTGTCATTACACAAATGACATGTGAAGAAATCCATGCCACAAGATTGCACAATTTCATTCTTTAAACACAATTTTCCAACAATCCCCCAAGAAAGAAATTGACAAATATGGTGATAAAGTCTACTTACGATCGAACACAACGTAGGATAGGTAGGTGTTACCACTTTGAACCTCCTTCGAAAAAACATATTTACTTTCTTGGTGATCGGTAGACATGATGTCTTTGAGCGTGCCGTTGGTGTAAATGATCATATACTTTACACAGAATCTTCCCTAACGCTTAATTCAGTTCTCATTAGCTATGTTCATTCATGGCCTTGAACATTCGGCGGTTACGTGAGAGGTTAAAATTAAGCCTCACACAATTATCCTCGAAGCGGCCCCACTTCTCTCTCACATAGGTGATTCTTACTTAGGAATCATTAAAAGCATATAATTATCCTTTTACACGAGCATCAACACATTTACAAGGGATGACCCCCTGATGAAGTTAAGAGTCTTTTTACAATTAGGTTGTCCCTTTGAACCAAGATCTTGGGATCTCCGGTCAACAGGTTGGGTTTCCATTGTATCAACGCATATTAAGAGGCTTAAGTCTCATTCCTTTGGAAGACTTATCAACTAACTCTTTATTTAACCATTTGGTTAATGGATCGCTAAATTATCATTTGACTTCACATAGTCAATAGAGATAGTTCGGTTGAGAGTAGTTGTCTAATGGTATTACGGCCATATATGTCTAGACACCATTGTACATATTATACC
>JABEVN020000267.1:0-37979 GCA_013146195.2 Codonopsis lanceolata | reverse complement strand
GTACTTCGTTCAGTATGCAGTTTTAATCTGAACGACTATTATGGAATCCATGAACATTGTTTTGATGATCTAAGCGGTCTTGGTCACAAAACTTGAAGAAGATGTTTCGAGGATTTTAGATTTTGGAGATTTTGATCTGAAATAGGCAATTTGAATCGATGTTCGTGGCAGACAGACCAGTTCGGCGATGCGGTGGTTCGAGTGAAAAAATTCGGATGTTTCACCCAATGTTCTTCGGATGTTGCAACATCGGAAGAAACATTGACCCCAGGCAGCGAGGAGATGAAGTCTTTGGAGCAATTCAAATCGGGGAAGATGATCGGTCAGATTGGTGATCGAGGAAATTGACGTTCAAGCAAGATTCAAAACCATCCACTCACTCAAGTTATAGGTAATGTACGGGATGGTATGGCAACAAGAAAGAAAGGTAAAGTGGACTACAAGAAACTAGCATGCATGACCACTTTTTGAATTTGATGATATACATGCGTGTTTTGTTTCCACCGTTGAACCTAAAAATGTGCAAGAGGCCCCTCAAAGATGAAAGTTGGATAAACGCCATGCAGAGGAACTAGATCAATTCACAAAAAATGATGTTTGATATCTAGTTCCTGCACCCACTTCAATAAATGTTATTGGAACTAAATGGATTTTCAAAAACAAAACGAATGAAGTGGGAGAAATAATAAGCTAGATTGGTAGCTCAAGGGTATACACAGGTTGAGGTGGATGGATTTTGATGAAACCTTTGCACAAGATTATTGAGTCTATCCGTCTACTGCAATTGCTTGTTTCCTTGACATCACTCTTCAACAAATGGATGTGAAGAGTGCTTTTTAAATGGGATTCTTGAGGAAGAAGTATTTGTGGAACAACCAGGGTTTGAGGACCCCCATAAACCCAATCATGTGTTTAAATTGAAAAAGGCTTTGTATGCAGGCCCTGAGCTTGGTATGGTAGGCTACGTGATCACCTTTTACAAAGTGGGTTTAAAGTGAGAGGTGGATAAAACACTGCTTATTCAAAACAAGATAAACATGTTTTGATTGCTCAAATCTATGTTGATGACATTGTGTTTGGATCCACCTCCAAATCCTTGGAAAAAGAGTTTGTGAATTGCATGACTTCCACATTTGAAATGAGCATGGTAGGGGAATTGACCTATTTCTTAGGGAATTCGAGATCAAACAATCACATGAAGGGATGTTCATTTCTCAAGCCAAGTACTCTCTAAACTTGGTGAAGAAATTCGATCTTGAGAATGGAAAACATAAAAAAACCCCTATGGGTACATCCGGATAAACTTAATAAAGATGAAAAATCGAAAGTGTTGATCCTACCTTGTATAGAAGTATGATAGGAGTTTCTTTGTATTTAACGCCACCGTCCGAGATATCATGTATGTGTGTGTTTGTGTGCAGGTATCAAGCAAACCCCAAAGTTTCTCACGAAAGTTGTAAAAAGAATAATTCGATATGTTGGTGAGACCTTTGGCATGGGTTTGTGGTATACTAAGCATACGAACACCAATCTTGTTGGGTTTAGTGATGATCTTGGCGGCAGTGTTGATGACATGAGAAGTACATGCGGAGGATGTTTTTATCTAGGGAACAATCGATTTCTTGGTTTAGCAAACAAAATTGTGTTAGCCCTATCAACGGCAGTGAATCCGGTATATAGGCTGGCGGTAGTGGATGTACACAACTTTTGTGGATGAAACAAATGATCCAAGATTATGGTTTGCACAGCGATATCTTAACCATGTATTGTGACAACACAAGTGCAATAAGCATAGCTAAAAATCCTGTTCAACACTCAAGAACAAAGCACATAGATATAAGACACCATTTTATTAGAGACTTAGTTGAACAAGGCATTGTCTGCATTGAACATGTTGGTACAGAAAACCAATTGGCTGATATCTTTACTAAAAGTCTAGATTTTGAGAGATTTATAAATCTTAGGAAATCTCTCGGTATGTGTGCCATGTAATCCCTCACTTAAAAAAAAAAATTTAGGCATATTGCATTGTTATCTAGGGGGGCACACTAGATCAAATCTGTTTGTGTTAAGTACCTTTGTGCATGTGTGATGATTCATTCAAAATTATTGTGATTCTATTGTTCAGATTCTTCTCACCATCTCCCAATAAAGTTGTTGTTAAATTGAGAAAAACTCTCTGTTAAACCACAAAGGAAAGAGCTACCTTTCAAAAATTTTAGGATGCTGCAATTTGTCAATGTACTATGAAGTTTCGACTTGCATGGGTTGATCTTGACTAAATTGACTCCTTTTAATTGACAAAGTGTGAAAGCTACCTAACGGAAAAGAGCTACCTATGAACAAGGTTGTGGCTTCTTTCTTTTGGGACTATGGATTTTCGAATTCCATGGGTTGATCAATAAGTTAAGTTGCTACCCTTGGTAAATAGTGTGAAAGGTTCCTAGTGGTGCTTTAGCTTGAAATAAAGTAAAGCTATTTTCATAGGGAAATAAAGTACCTATGATATTTCTGGGAGTATTTTTTTTTTGTGAAAGAAAAATGAGATTTGACATAAAATTTCCATTTTTGGTGAATGTGATTTCCATTGTTGCAACATTGGGAACTGCAATCAGATGATCTAGACATATCACTTGTGTGTATCTGCATTCTTTTGCATATTTTAGACATCTTGTCGTTTAGACATATAGGTGCATATAGGATATCGCCTCCTTCGTTTTTCTCTTTTTCGTCCTTCAAATTTAATGCCTGTTTGCCTCTTGTTCTCAAAGTCATTATTTTATGTGGTTGTCTAATCGTGTGTTTTTCTTCATGATCGAGGCTGGGTTTATTATGCGTGTTTGTATATCTTGTGTGGTCTCAATCTCGGTTAAGTATGTTTTGTGTATTCACGAAATTCTGATCAATTCAAAATGGTTTTGAAATCGATTGTGTATCTAATTCTCCTTATATCTCTCATGTTCGAGCAATGAGACTCATGTCTAATTTCTATCAGGTTGGTTAGCATGTGATGTTTGAATTTTGAGTTCCTGGTAATGTGTGCGACGGTTCACTTTCCATCATTAATATCCAACGACTAATTGCATTAGTGGCAGGATTAGTGGAACCTTCTTGCAGGAAAGTACGACATTACTCATCCCATCTCCTCACAACTCTCGAGGCGATTGCTCGGTCTCGTTCTCTCTCAAAAATTTCGGTCTCGGTCTCCATCCTCTGAGTTTTTCACCCATTCGTCTTCAATGGCTTCCTCCTCAAAAAGCCCCAAATTGACAAAATCCAATGTAGCAACAATGAAACCAACATTGAGCCCCAATTCGTCCACAGATGATTTCTCGACAGCCATGGTTGTATATCAACCAGTTCCTGAACCTCTCACGGTCATTCTCCCTGGAGAAAAAGGGAATGAAATTGATGTTGACAACCCAGGAGATTTGTCCGGCCTTCCCTCTATAGGAAACCCTAGCACTCGCCGGTCAAAGCGACAAAGAGGAATTCCGGCAAATTACGACGACCCCTCTGTTGCCGACGTTCAAGCGGCCAAGAAAAACAAAGTCGGTGCTGGATTCTTCAAGGACTCAGTCCATCTTGAAAGTGACTCAGATGATGAGGATTTCATTCCTCCAGCCGGCTCAATTCCCCCTGCTCGCGAGCCATCTATGTCACCAGCATCTCCACCTCTTTCTCGAGTACAAGAGCCTGATGATGACTACCCTATCCCGTCTCCTAGGGTTGTATTCCCTTCCGACTCCTCTCCTCCAAGAAGGCCATCTTCAACGGCTGCAAGTTCTTTCACTGATGATGAAGTTGCTCAGAATTTAATCCGGTTGCGGCAGGCTTATGCATCTACATCTGGTCCTTCACCCTCTGCTCATCCTCCGACCATGCCTAGTCCGCCAACTTCTTCGGAATTTGATGATAGTTCTGATCAGAACTATGATGCGAAGAAGGGGACCCCTGACGTTAGTGAAGATTCAGATGAGATTCCGGTGCGTTTCACAAGAAGAAGCTCTGCTCGTTTCAATGTTGCACCCATTGTTGCAACATCCACAAAATTGAAACCGCTGGGTACTCCCTTTTCCTCTTCATTTATCTCTAAGGCTGCTTCACGTCGCTATAATATTTCTAGGAATATAATAGATGAACGTAATGTTGTGAGTTCTGTGTTAGATTCATACAATCTCTCTGCTTATTTTTCTGATCGAAATCTTTTGAAAACAATCTCTCTTGTTACCCCATACCTTCGCGAATTAATTCATGAATTTTACGCTAATATTGAGAAAAGGGTTTCTGATCCGTGTGATTCCAGTTTTGAGAAGGTTTTCGTTCGAGGTAAATGGTACTCGTTTTCTCCAAAAATCATAAATTCTGTTCTTGGTACTCCTTCCTCGGGTATTCTTGATTTAGGTATAGACCTGAACTCTTGTGTTGGTGAATTGTCGGGTGGCAAAATTTCTCTGTGGCCAGCTAAGGGTACTCCTCTTAGTACCTCCCACCTGTCCTCATTGTATGCCTTTTTGCACAAAGTTTGTTGTGCAAATTGGTCTCCTTCCAAAAACACTAATGTCATCACCGAGGAACATGGTAAACTTCTGTACCTTCTTGGGACTCAACATCCATTTGATTTTGGATTGTATGTCTTTAGAAAAGTCTCCTCCATGGCTGAAACAGGAGGAGACAAAAAAGTCTCTAATCTTCCCCTCTCTCATATACAAGATCTTGATGTCTCAAGGGTACAAGCCATCTCCTTCTACCCGTCTCTCACCTGTCCTTGAACCTCTCCATTTTTCTTCAAAACTCTTAAAAGGAGATAGGCTAGTCAACTTGCCTCTCTCTTCTGCTCCAGATGCCTCATTCATTGATCCCAGTATCCCTCATGCTCCTGCTTCTCCTTCAGTCACAGTTTCACCTACTGTCCCATCCATTGTTACTCCTGTTGTTGCAACATCAAGTGCAACATCCATCCTGTTTGCATCTCCTCGCTCCCATATACGCCTCGCTTTGTCAAAGATCAATTGCGGTGATTCGCACACGCTCTCTCACATTTCTGCACACCAATCCTTTCTTACTTCCTTGGCTGCTCACTACTCTTCATGGCTGGATCGGCATTCTGGTCAAATAGGGGGTGAAGCTGCAAGGGTTAGAGTGAGTAGTGATGAAGCTCCCCGCTGGAAGGGTTCTGAAGGATCCAGCTACCAAATGAAACGCCAAAGCTCTCGAAAGATGTACTGCAGTTACATCCTCTCTTGTGTGGTTCTGATATTGTGTAATTTGATGGTTGATGGTTGGTTGTTAGCTTTAAACACTTACTTCATTTGGGTCTGTGATAGTTGAATATTTGGACATTTTTGAGATACATGTAATAAGTAGTTAATTGTGATTGTGGTTTGTCGATCATGACTCTCTCTCTTGTTATATTTCTGACCTTCGTTTCAGGGGGTGTTAATAATGATCTTCTTGCAGGTCTTATTCAGATTTGACCAAGAATGCTCAAACAAAGGGGGTGATTGTAAGGGTAAATTAGGCATAGCCTAATTTGTCTTGTTTTCACTTTCTTGGTCAAAGAAGGATTTAATTGGTGTTAATGAATTTTAGGTGATAGGATTTGATTAGGATACTTTTGTTAGATTTAGGTAATACATTTTAGGTAACTAAATCTTTGCAAAATTATTTAGTTATTAAAGGTATCATAATAGGAAACATAATCTTGCATGATTATTTGCTAAATCTCTTTCCTAGTAGGAGTAGTCGTTTTGCCGTGTGCTTGCAGGATTCATAGCCTATATAAAGAGCTGGATGTCGAGCAGTTGAAAACACGCCGAGAGCTTGCAAGAAAGAATTTATTCAGAGTGCTTGTATGAGAGATTCAGTTCACAGCCTGGTGCGTAGAGCTTGAGAGAGTAGATCGAAAGGCCATAAACTTTGCATATACTGCAAGCAGTTTCTTCACACAAGCGTATGCTGTTTTGAAACTCCTTGAAGACAGCCTCGTTCTTCCTGAAGTTTCTGATTTGAGTGCTTCCTTTTGTTCTCAGTTTGGAAGCTGTTTTTGGTTCTTTCTTCCCACGTTTGGTTTAGTGATTTATGTGGGTTTTTCGATTCTCCAAGATTCTATATCTTGTGAGAATTTTTGTTAACTGTTAAGCATAAAAAAAACAGTGTTGATTTTAATATATATTGTGTTGCCTTGAGGCTTGATCTACAAGTTTGATACTTGTAGATTGTTTTGAGTTATTTTCTGTCTACTATAATCTGCTTAGTTTAATATCTGAAATCAAAACTTCCGCTGCTATTTTCTGTGATATACTTTCTGTTATCATTGTCATTGTCATTGTTGCAACATTCACTGCAACATTGACAATCACATCGTTCCATATTGAGATTCTGTGGCATCGCGTTCTTTCATATATGTTTGTACGGATGTATACAAATATGATTCAAATATACGCGACCAAAAATACGTCATATTTTATATAGATATCTTTATATTCTCTTCATCTTTAGTCTTACATATCTTAATATATTCACTTTTGTATACTCTCAAACATGTTATTTTCATATTATTACATATAAACTTATATAGGGTTAGTAATTAAAAAAACATAATTAAACATATATAATCTCATGTGTGTATTAAAAAAAGTATGAGCATAGTAAAAAAATGTTTCTTAGACTTCATAATTTGTAAAGCTTTTAGAGCAGGTGATAAAGCTTTAGCACCAGTGGAGGGATCCAACTCATCACTCCAAAATAAGAAAAGCTTCAAGGCCTTGGACCGGTCCAAGATGAGCCATATCATTTTTCTTAAGATTACAACAGGAACAGGTAATTGCAATGACTGTTTTTATATATAAAAAATGTTTTTTTAAAGATAAAATTTAAAAATATATAAATTATTTTTTGGACGTATTATATTTGTTCTATAAATATTTATGTTTTAAAATGATATATTTATTTTTGAAAATAAATGTATATTGGGAAAGAATTAAATATTTAGTTGTGGGTCTCCGTGCTATAAAGTTTTTATAAGTTTATGTATAGTGGAGAATAAGTTTATAGAGAAAAGATTTATAAGTTGGCAGTGAGAATAAACCTTTTTACATGTCAATAACTGTGGATGCCCAAACAAACAAACTAAGACAGCAAGCCAACAATCCTATAAAGTTTTGACTTTTACTATTCTCATATTTTAAAAATATAAGACCAGTTGCTTTCACAACCTTTTTTAACTTAGTTAATCACTCTTAATTGTCCAGATCGTGAGAGTCCCTGCCCACATCCAATACGAATTATTTATTTTGAGGTTAATAGTATGTGCACGTTAATTTTATGTTTAGAGGTCTAATCTATATTACAATAATGACCCTAAAACATATGTACAATTGATAAATGTTAATTAATGGTTAGGATTTACTGTTTTACGGTGATCTCAAGTTAGTGCTTGTTTGGTGGAGATTTTGACCAAAACGCTGGTAAAAAACACAACATTTTCTCTTTAACAGTGTTTTAATGCAGCTTTTTAAAAACATGCAGCGTTTTAAAACGCTCCAATTTAGAGCGTTTTAAAAATATGTTGCTTTTATAACAATTTTGTTTATAAAAATAGTGTTTTGAAATAATTTTCCAAACATGTTTATAAGGAAAAAAAATTACGTTTTGAAAAAGCTGCGTTTTCAAAACACTGCGTTTAAAAAAAGCAGAGTTTTCAAAACGCTGCACCAGACTAATTTCAATTTGCACATGTGTGAAGTGCGGTTTCTCTAATCAGAAATTGCAGGTTCGGGAGGGTGGACATGTATTTTAATTTTTAGGATGTTACAGTTTTACAAAATGTATTTTATTTTTTTACGACCAGACCAATTTCAATTTGCAAATGTGTGAATGGCGGTTTCTCTAATCAGAAATTGCAGGTTCGGGAGGGTGGAAATGTATTTTAATTTCAAAAATGCTACGTCTACAACTGCATTTACAACTTTGGTAACAACTACCGAATGTGCACGTGCTAGGAAAACCCGAAGACGATAATACCCTTGCATTTAGAATCCTGATTGCTGCGGAAATCCCATGGGCTTCGCACTTCCCATCTCTGCGGTCTCTCTTCCTCTTCACCCCTTCCCGTCGCTGCCGCCTCTTCTCTTCATACCCTGCAAAGGTATCCTCACTATCCATGAACTAAACACAATGAAATCAAAAAACTAAAAAATTGTAGATTTTTCAAAACCCTAACCCAACTTTGAAACCCCAAATCCCTATTTCTTTCCTTGCTCGGTCGCACAAATCCGAGGTCTAAGAGTTTGAAATTGGTCGGCACCTATTTCTCGTCTCAAGTAAGTTGTGCTATTCCTCCACTTTCGTCTCCTTCTCATTGCTTAGATTCTTTTTATGGGTCACTGTTAAAATGATTTCATTAGCTGCGAGATCATGTTCAGTTTCCACCTGACTGGGGTTGCTTGTAGTGGGAATATCAGCCCCAACCGACATCTTGGAGTTGACATTAATCTGTACATGAGGGATAGAATCTTGGGGAACAAATATGGAAGGTTTAGGACTCGGTTAAGTTGTTTGATCAGCCTTCGGCAGGGAAGAGGTGGTTTGGTCTGAAAGAAAAGGGTTACTGGATTTGTGACAAATCCTAGTTGGTATTGTGATTTGTTATGCTCTCTCATAGTTGTCAATGTCTTGGGACCTAAGTTTATGCTTGTTTTTGGATCTATAAAGTTGGTTCAAAGCAAGGATCCTTTCACCCAAAATGGATCAATTAGATGTCTAGAAGCAAGGCTTATTGCATAGTTCAAGTTTCCTTTGAACTTTTTCTCGCCACTACTCTTATTCATTACAAAATACGATCGGCCCTCGACATTTTTTCTTCTTCTTATTTTGTATTATAATTTTTAGCCGAAATCGAGAGCGCGATTGTTGCAATGTGGTAACTTGCCATATGGATACGAGTGCATATGTTTGGAGGCTTCAAAATTTTGTTCTTGGCGAGCATTTACTGACACCAAGTTTAGTAAATCAAACTTCTATCAAGGTAATATCTCAGTTACTGGCTTGCTATTTGCTTCCTATTATGATAATCGTTGTTCTTTCTTATTTCAGGTTCGGGGTGTGTTACAAATGCTACAAGGGTTTTCCAGTTCTGTATTTCATTGGGTCCAAATTGAACAAAGTTATTGTTCCAAAAGTGGGATATATGTATCTCACCTTTCCCATGCTAGTCTCCTTGGAATTTTGGATCAATTTATATATCCGGCTACATGTTTACAGATGGTTGAGATTGTACTCAATAAGGTGGAGAGATCCGGGGATCAACTCCACCTACTTTGAGAGCATTTGCATGTTCGTTTCGCCTTGGCTAAGGGTATGTACCTTATGCAAGGTGTTTGACCGTGTGTGCCTTTTGCGACACATCCTTTCATGAACCGACTTGTTTTTGGAATAGAGGTATGGATATTGCTTTGAAAGAGGAAGTAAAGATAATCAACTCAGAGAGTGGAACTGCTCCAACCCTCTTGGGATTGATCTGCACCTCATTTTTGCTTCTCCTTTTCAGTTTAGCTTATAATGGGAGTTGGAGCTCAATCACATCTACGCTAACAACTACCTTCATGAGATTGAAGCTGCAACGGTTTGTCCTTGTGTTGGCGAATCGCTAGCTTTTATGAAGTCAAAGTGTGTTCAAGATCTATTCGCTCTGTAGCTAAATCATTCTAGCTTGAAGTGGGAGTTGCAGCCCATTCACTGGCTCGCTGCTACTACATATCTGCCAGAGTTCATGGGAGTAAAATTTCCCCATTTGGCTCCTTGTACTTATTATCAAATACAAGTTGTTGTACCAAAAATTGTTGGTGAATGACAAGATTTTATGAAATCAATGTGCATTTGAGATCATTGTTTGAAATGTTGGCTGTGTGAGCTGAACGCTATTCTTCTAGTGTTTTTATTTTCTGAGTTCAAGGAATAACATATCTAAAAGTATTAAGCAGACTAACAAAAAAGGAAAGTACGTCTCCGAGGCTATTGTTTATTCGGTGTTTAAAAGTTTTTTCTTCTTCCTATTACGTTTCTGAAATTCTTACCTTGAAAAATGCATGGCTATCATTTGGGACAATGCGCTATTACAGCTTGTTCAAATCACAATGCATATTGGCTTCAGTGCAATTTGCGTGGAAAACCCGGCCATTTACAACGAGACCGAAAATATAAAAAATAAAAAAAGAAGAAAACCCTAAACACTAGAAATAACTCTTTAACAAACTCAGAATTGCATATCAAATGGCATTGTCACAACTGAAGTTGGATTTTTCACACATCAAATGGTTAAATTCTCAACAATTCCATCTTACAATAGTCATTGATAAACGAGAATGTGGAAACATAAGCAAAACTCACATTCATGCTAAGTCTACAACTAGTTTTGATCGAAAGCCAGATAAACACAGTAATGGTAGTAGAGAATTATCAGAAGAAATACTGATGTAGGCAATCAATGAAGACCTTGTCATAATTTCCTCCATGTGTCAAGTGTCACAAAAGATACAGAAGATGACAATCTGGAAAAGGCAGAATCTATGATCATAGAGTTAATAGAAGAAACAAGCATAAAGTAAGTCGAACAAGAGCACAAAATAGAGCCAAACAGTTCGATCTGTCTATTCAAGAGAAAGTCGAAATCGAGATCGATTAGATGATGTAAACATCACAGCTAAACTTGAAGAAGCTACTGAAATAGGTGAGCATACTCGAATCTTAGAAAGAGAAAAAAGGGAAGCAGATGAAGCTGGAGAAGAGACGGTGTGTGAAGCGGTTACCACATTACCAAAAGGTGAAGATGAAAGAAAGGATACCTCAAGTGAGGTGCCTTTATCTTACGTATCAGAACTAATACTTGGGGAATCTTCTAAACCATTGACAACAGACAGTAAGCTGGGGACAACTAAAAAGAGTGAAGCAATGAACAGGAATCCTGAGAAAATTGAAGTTTCAGATATCAACATGCCTTCTCCGTTAACAACAGAGACATCAGAAGAGAAGTTAGAACAGAAAGAATGTATCCAATAAATGCTACCCTCATGGAGCTTACAGATATACGGATGGACAATGTAAATGCAGTTGAGGTAAAGATTAAGACTAATAATTGATTAATTATTTATGACATTCCCTAGTTGGCTGGTCGCTAAAGCTCTAAGAAATTTGGCAACTGCTGTCACTTGGTTCAATCAAGGGACGCAGGGATAATGGGAAATCAACCATACTGATGGTTCCACACAAAATAAAATAAAATGGTTCCACAACAAAAGTTGGGTACTAAATTTTGTTGGATAATAATTATTCGATATTAGTCTAGATCACATTGAGCTTTTCTCTAATAGTTAAATATGTTTTTGTGCAACAGAATCCTGTAACAGTAGAACCACATAAACCCACATCATCTGTAGACAAAAGTTACAAAACACTCCTTGAAACCATACAAACCAAGACAGATTAAGATACAAAAGTTGTTAAAAGACAGAATCTTGAGGCTGCTGTGGAAGAGGTTTCTCTCTCTTCTGATACAACTGCTAAGGAGAAGATATTTGCAGAAAATTCTCAGAAAGGCCAAAATGGGAGGAGCGAGGAAGTGGAACCAGAATCAGAGGTTGAACATCAAATAAAATGTCCTCTAATGTCAATTGGGATCAGGGGTTGCTCCATTTGCACCATATCTTGGAGGCGTAATGCAGACACCTTCGCCATATCCTGGAGGTCGAATGTTAACACCTGCACCATATCCTGTGTGCGAATTGTTTACATAGTACCAAGGTGGATTCTGAGAAATTCGTGGAGTTATCATCTGCATATTAGCAATATATAAATTTTTAGATTAACAATATACTCTAAAAGGCAAGAATATACAAATCCACGATAAAACTAACAAACTTACATCGTACGGAAGTACATGTTCTCTAGTGTATACATCAGGAACATATAATCTTTCTTGTGTTAGATGAACACCCAAAGACACACTCCCGTGACGAGAACACGTATGTAAACTTGTGTTTGTCTGTGCTGGTGTTACCTCATGAATTTGAGAAATTGATGACTTCATAGAGGTTGGTGACGGTATGATCTTTTCCTAAAAATAGCTAAAAATTTACGCTGTACATCTGTTGAAACATAACAAATATTGTTGACTACAAACAAATGGAAATACCTTTCTAATCTTCTTTCTCTTTTGCAAATGTTTATTTTGTATTTTGGATGAGTCAATATTGTTCTTCAAAGCCTCCTACAATATACACAAAATCAATTATAATCAGAAACACATAACCAATAGATGATATAACATACAAGGTACATGAAAAATGATTAAAAATACTTTGTATCTTACCTTCCTTTTCTTCTTCTTTATTATCTCGTAAAGGGATACCTTCCTTTTTTCTGATGGGCGACCTTTAGTCCGTTTGCAAATTGGGTCAATGATATCTTGATGTATTGGTTGGGAGGTTGGTGAGACTATGTTACTAGCTAGGCTAGATACATTGCTTGACAAGTGTTCTTTCAAACTTTCTAATAACACTAACACCTCACTGTATTTGTTTTCAGTATCTGAAGCCAAATCTGCAACTTTAGTAAACACAGTGCACAAATGATCATACCTTTTTTCTTCATCTGTAGCAACCCAACCATCATAAGGGATTTTTACCCGTGAATGACATCTCTTTACATCTTTCCTCCACATCTTGAAAATGTATTTATCTGGAACTTCAATATTACCATATTCCTTCAAAAATGCAGACAATGCATGTCTATAAAGTATCCCTCTAAACTCAAACAATTGACAACTACACTTGATATCAAAGTTAGTTTTATTAATTAAAACAGTAAAACTCACAATTTTTGATAACGCATCTCCAACTTTGACATCTTCTTCTATCACGCATTCTAAACACATGTCACCTTCCTTCTTTGAAATTTGTTCACAATATAACTTGCTATCTATTAACTCTCTCTGAAATTCTTTAAACTTGGAATGAGTGTAAACAGTTTGAAATTGCTTCTCCATTTCAAAACGTGTTGCCAGAGGTAGCATCTGCGATGATGATCTGAAATCTGCTTGAGCCTCTTTTTCCACTTTGCTTCTAAGAGCATTGCCATATTGTTCCACAAATTGTTTTAAAGTTGTTTTTTATTCACATACCCATCAAAAAACGCATTAATGCTCTCGCTTCGTTGGGTAGTTGACATGCCAGCCCAAAAATTAGACTTCAAAAAACATGGGATCCATCTGTGCCTTTGATCATACAATCCACTCAGCCAATCGTTTTCTTGCAAATGGTACTTATCGATCATTGCATTCCAATTTAGTTCAAATTCTGTCGATATCTGTGAATCATAAATGCAGTTAAACATGTCAGAAATGATCGAAGCATTTGCTTTATAACTACCCAACTTCTGAGGAATCTTGTTCGTGATATGCCACAAACACCATCGGTGCCTAGTATTTGGAAAAACAATCTCAATTGCATTTTGCATTGCTTTATCCTGATCGGTAATTATGCCTTCAGGGGCACAACCTGACATACAAGTAAGCCAAGTTTGAAATAACCAGCAGAATGTTTCTGTTTTCTCCGATGAAATTAGACCACAACCAAGCAACACAGATTGACCATGATGATTAACTCCTACAAATGGAGCGAATGGCATGTCATACCTATTTACAAGATATGTGGTATCAAAAGTAACAACCCTACCAAATTCCTTGTAAGCTTCTGCTTTCTAGCATCGACCCAAAATACATTTTTGCGGTCGACCTTCAACCTCATCTATATCCATAGAAAAAAGAAACACTGGGCTTTGAGCTTGCATCTTCAAAAATAATTTTGAATTGCCATTGCATCTCCTTGGCCGAGTCGTAGATGTCTCGCTTTGTCAATATAATTCCTTGCATCTTTTACAATATATGTTGCATTCTCATATCCACCACTCTCCTCTATGCAAGCACGAATATTTTGATTTGCTCTAATCCCGGCTCTATCATTTAATTCAAGTCTTCGTTTGGTTTTAGTAGGAATGGAGCGATTATGTCGAAAGTATCGTGACTTACTCGGACTTAATGCATGATTATGTTCAAGATTGAGAACTGTAATATACCATTGTCCATCTAAGCTCAAATGTGCAGATAACTTAACTGGACATCCTAATCGAGTATTTGCTTGAAGCTTTAAAGGATTACTTGATGCACTGCTAGGCTTTTCTCCTAAAGAACACATATAAGTAATGAAGGATACTAACCCATCAACCTTTTTTGATGCTCTTTTTCTAATCGGAAAACCCTTTGTTGTACCATAGGCCATCCAATAGTCAAAAAGTGCATCAGAATCTGGAAATGACATCCCACACTTAGGTTCTACAAATTTATCATCTTCATGTCTTCCAACATTGGTTTCATCTTCCCCATTGATTTCTTCTTCCATATTGGCTTCATCTTCGAAAACAATAATTTGTTGTTCAACATTTTCTTCTTCGTCAAGCATTGCTTCCGATAAGTCATCTCCCTCCATCTTGTAAAAAAGTTTAGGTATAAATGAGAAATTATTATTGCAACCTCTTAAATGCAATTGCTAATCTTTCAAATTAAAGCTACAAGGAAATCCTTAACTTTCCGGAGGGAATCAACTACATCATATACCAAAGAATTGAAAGTTAAGAAATTAAATGAATGATACAAGTTCATTCCAGACATCTGGTATCACATCCCACATGAATATTTGAGATACCAACTGTAAAGATACAAGTTCAAAACAGAAAACTTTTCATAGCATAACTATTAATGGTTTGGTGTGAGACTTTAAGGCTGTTTTGTCATAGTTCAGTTTGACTACTTCTTAGGTCTTACTACTTAACACAAATATTTGTGCAATCATTGGTGGTGAATTTTATGGTTCCTGGAATAATTGATTCAATTTTACACAACACACTGACTAGTGACGAAAGAGGAACTTGGCCAAAAATTTTGTTAGGAAGTAGTCACTATTCAGTATACAAAGAAAATTAGTTTTTCAATTACCGGGTTAGTTGGGCCATTGTCATCAAATATATATGATCTTTATTTACATTTAGAAAGTTTTGTAGTTGGCATTACATAATTCAACCTCTGTTACAGAAATCATCTAAAGAGAATGTGATGCGGTTGCAATGGAGAATGTTACAAGTTGCATGGGAATACTTGGGTTGACTATAAGTGATAGGGGTGTGCACGGGCCCTAAGCCCACGGGCATTGGCAATGCCCAGTATGAGCTCATCAAGCAGCGGACATTAGATTTAAAAGCCCAGTACTATTGATTAGCCCACGAGCATTAGTGGACGGGCTTCAGACGGGCATTAGACGGGCATTAGACGGGCAGGCACGGGCTTCAGCCCATTTGTTTATGTTTTTAAATAATTTTACTGTTTTCTCATTCAAACTTTGGGTCTCAGCTTTCAGCCCATCAATTCATTGCCATGAACTTTTTTTTTTCAAACTATTATACTTGCAAATTTGAAATAAAACACAGTTGAAGTGAAAGAAAAGGAAGAGAAACAACTAAGTTAAAATATAAATTCAGTATGTAGTAAACGAATTCATATAACTCGACATTACCGATGTCAAATTTTAATATTGCATGTGATGAGATTGAGAATAGAATATCAATAGATGTATAGATGATTGAGTAATTAATTATTAAAATAATAGAGTTTGACTTTTAGGTTTTTATTTTTAGCAATAGCTTTATTAGTTGAAGTGTATTATACTATTACTATATTTATAGATTATAATTTATAACTTATAATCTATAAATATAGTAATAGTATAATACACATAAATTAAATATATATGATTTGGTCAAAGATCTATAATTAAAAAAATTTAAAAAGTTATCATAGAAGAGGCGGCATAAGGGCGAGGAAGCGATTGAAGGCCAGTAGAGCCCGAGACCACGGGCATTTGACTCATCTAAAGCCCAGTACTATGTAGTGCCCATGGGCACGGGCTCCATGGGCCGGGTATTGACGGGCTTTAACGGGCTTGATGGGCATTGACGGGCCCTGCTCACCCCTAATAAGTGAGAATGAAACCAAGTCTGAAAGGGAAAGGAACCATCAAGGGGGTAGCCACGGAGGCAGCCCATTCACAAATGGAGAAGACTTCTTGGACTGTTTGGGCTGGGAAGAAAAGGGACCCGAGACTCACAATTGGAAGGGGTACAAAGGGCTGGTCCTCTCTCTTGTTCGGTGAAACCGATTCTATCCCTCTCTCTTTCTTCTTCTTCTTATTGTTTCGTGGCGGCCTATTCTATTACGAGTCGTGCGGTTTTGAGCGGTTTATAATCTCCAACGAACGTCAAGCTGTTTGGGACGACCATAGTCCAAAACGTGGGCGAGTTTTTCGAGGTCCTAGGCGGTGGGTGCTTTGGAATTAATAGGCTGGCAGGCGGTCAAAGCCTGCCTTAATTAGGCGTGTAATAGGGTTTGTTGAGGGGAGTTTAGTTGATAATTAGTTAGCTATTTTGGTAAGGAAAAATCATGTTCAAAACAAGCTGTTTGGGGCTGTAGTTGTTGGTGGGTTGGAGCAGGTCTTTATAGTGTTTTGGAGCAGTTTTTTGTGGCAGTTTTGGGGAGGATTACAGACTGTTTTTGGGTTGTTGATTCACAACCATAGGGCTGTCCCAAATTGTTGGACAGATTTTACGATTCAAGCTTCCACATTCACATCAGAATGATACGAAGTTTCTTAGCGAAACATGTGATCTTGCCTCGTTTCACAAAAAAAAAAAAAAAAAAGATAAAAGCAAATCAATGTATTCGTGAGAACAAAAATCCAAAGTTAAGACTCCAATTATGCATCAAGAGTAGGAAGCTTCACGTATTAGTGAGGCTTACAAAATAGCCAACAATCATAACTGTAACTAATGTAAATATAGACCCAGAAAAGTATGCATCATAACCATCATTATAATAACATAAATAAGATCTTTACAATCTCAATTACACACACATGTATATAGAAAGAGGAATTAGAGAAGTACCGGGAAATTGATTGCAAAGGAAAGAGACCCGGCAGATGCGTGAAAAATGCGCAATTTTTAGTTTTTGATTTCATTGTGTTTAGTTCATGGATAGAGAGGATACCTTTGCGGGGTGTGAAGAGAAGAAGCGGCAGCGACGAGAAGGGGTGAAGAGGAAGAGAGACCGCAGAGATGGGAAGTGCGAAGCCCATGGATTTCCGCGGCAATCAGAATTCTAAATGCAAGGGTATTATCGTCTTTGGGTTTTCCTAGCACGTGCACATTCGGTAGTTGTTACCAAAGTTGTAAAACTAGTTGTAGGTATAGCATTTTTGTTTTAATTTTTAGGATGTTACAGTTTTACAAAATGTATTTTATTTTTTTTACGATTTTACAGTTTAACAGTTATTGTTTTATGGTTTTACAATTATTGTTTTACTGTGATTTATTATTTTACAGCTATTATTTTACTCATATATTATGGCCGTAATTATCCAGTTTCTTCTCAGTGCATAACTGAATCAATTTAATTTTAGTCCAGCGGTAAGTTTTGAATATTTGTATATTAATTTTTGTCTTTTTATTTGTTATCATAATTAACTTAATCAATTTAATTTTTTTCCCAGCCGGCAATTTCTATACAAATAAAAAAAAATCGTAAGTTTTGTAATTTGAAATATTTGTTTTTTTTCCTTTTTAACTGTTATCGTAATTAACTTAATCAATTTAATTTTTGTTCGGCCATCAATTTTATATACAAGTTATTAATTAATCCCTCCGTTCCGGGTAAAAAGGCCCCGTTTGAAAGTCACTTTTTTAAGAAAATAATATTTTTATTAGTTCATTAATAATAAAATGACATTTACGGTTTTACAAATATTTAGTTGTAGTTTCTTAATTGATTGCTATCGTAATCAACTGAATCCCAATTTAATTTATGTCTAGCTTAGATTAATTTTTTATAAAAAAAATTGTTCGTAAGTTTTGTAATTTTAAATATTTGTATTTCATTTTTTTTTGTTTTTGATTGTTATCGTAATTAACTGAATTAGTTTAATTTTTGTCCCAAAAAAAATTGTTTGTAAGTTTTGTAATCAACTTTTTTAATTTTGAATATTTGTATTTTAATTTCTTTATTTTTTGAAAAGTTGTGCTTAGTTTCCGTTATTGGTCAGAAATCTTTGGGTTGGAACGGGCCACCCGACCTATCTAAAAATTACCCGACTCAACTCGTAAATCTTTTTTTGGGTTGGAACGGGCCCGTTTCAACATTAGCGGTTTGGGTTGGGTTGAGTTATAGCGAGTCAAACCCGTTACCCATTTTACCCCAATAATTTTTACTCTATAAATATATGTATTTTTTGGGTGGAAAATCTGGGTTAAGGTGAGTCGACACATTTCCTCCAATTTGATATTCGGGTTGTAATGGCTTTCGACCCATACCCAACACAACCCACCCAAAATACAAATGGAATGGAGGGGTAGTAACCGTCTGATTTTCTCTATCTTGAATCTCAGCCGTTGGGTATTATCCTCCATGCACTGACCGTCGCTGTTATCGACGAGGTCGGTCCGCCGGTTTTGTCTCAGTCAAGTCAACCATATGTAGGTAGATTTATATCAAGAGTTGAAAAAGGTGTTTGAAGGACCACATGCCTACTATTTTAGGGGAAAAAGTGTAGTTATGGCTTCCAAAGGGGAGGCCGATTCAACATGTTTGGTGTATAGAGGTCAAATGTGGCTTTTTAAGGTTGCATAAGCAAGCTGGCTAAGAAACTTTCTCCCCATAGGAAATTAACAAAGCTCATGTGCGATGCAAATGAATTATATATCATAATACACAAATTAATTTTTTATTTTTAATGTAGAAAAAATTGCGAAAAAAAAGGATGAAAGAAAATGATTTACTGAAGAAATATTCAGATGAGAAGAATCATCGAAAACCAGCTAACGAAGGTTTTCTGGTGAGAGAGAAAGAGGGAAAAGAGATGGGAGAGAGTAGAGACGAAACATTGGAATCTTAGTGGTAGGGATATAGAGATTATGGAGTGATAATCGAAGCGTTACGCTAGATAGCATTTTTAAATTGAAAAGAGCATGGTATCCTAGTTTTTTTTTAATATAGAAAATACGTAGTCAGAAGATTTTTTCCAACGCAGACCGGGTGAAAATGAAATAAGACTTGGCCATTTTTTTTAATGAGAAGTTGCCATGTGGAAAGTGTTATTTTTATTAATTATAGTTATAGATCGACGAGTTTAATCTCTGCATTGCAATTTTTTTTTCCGGCCGCAACAAGGAGGAAAAATCATTAATTTTTCAAAAAATTTCGCAAGAGTACACAACTTACCTTATAAGTTTGGAACTTGATCTAGCTAATCATCTAAAACTAACCCAACCTAAGGTTTTACCGACATCAATAAACATATGCTCAAGTTAAATAACTAGCTAACGAAGGAAGGCCGATTAATTCTTATCCAAATCAACCTTTTCAAGAAATAGCAAATTATTGAAATTCAAAAAAATCGTGATAGTATTTGCACGAATATAAACTAAAATATTTATTAGATAATAACCAAAGTATTTTCCCAATTAAAATTGTTGGTGTAAGTGAGAGTCATATATATATATATATATATATATATATATATATAAATTAATGCCATCCAACCAAACCAACTACTCAACTGCATAGTACCATAAAAGATCACTCCAAAAGTCTTTTTCTCAATTAATTTCTATCTACTATAAATACAAACCTTTCTTCAATCCTTTTAATTCCACCATTACCCTCCTTCCCAAATCTCACAAGATTCTCACTTTTGTAGTCCAAAAAAAAAGTTCTTGGAATTTGAGATCAATGGGTGCAGTTCTACTTAAAAAAGGGTTGGTGGGGTACTGTGTGTTGGTACTATTATTGGTGTTGAATTGGGAATATAATGGGGTTTGGGCACAGTCTCAACCTCAAGTTCCATGTTACTTTATTTTTGGTGATTCTTTGGTTGATAATGGGAATAATAACGGAATCGCGTCCTTGGCCAGAGCTAATTACTTGCCTTATGGTATTGATTTCCCTGGGGGACCAACTGGAAGGTTCTCCAATGGTAAAACCACTGTTGATGTCATAAGTAAGCTCTCCCTCCATTTCTGATCATTTACTTCTATTTTCTTTACATTCTTCTCTAAATTAGGGCTTTTAGCTTACCATGCAAGTAGCTCCACCTCGTAAACTCCTTTCGACACGGTTCTTGCTTCCAAGAGCGAGCTAGACGGTCTGTAAGTACTAAAATGTATATATATTAAAAACTCGTATTGAGAGCTCAGTCCGCTGTGTGTAATCCACAAGTTGCCCATTAAGTATACAAAATCTTAGGTCACCAGGCCTACCACAAGTCGATCAAAAATTTCGAGCATTCCATAGTAAACTAAATTTCGAGTCTGTGGCTGAGTTCTAGTACCTTGTTAGGCTTGTATATATGTTCGAGCAATCCATAGTAAACTAAACTTTAATGTTTATGTATCTATTTTTTTGTTTACACTTTTGGGGCCCATGAAAAAAATGTTTGACTTGGGTTTGACTCAAATAAGTCTGACTATTACACAACTTCAACTCGTGAAGTAAGTCAACCAAACTCTACCATACAACTGAAGTAAGGCTCGAGTGTTGACTTTTGATAAACCTGGTCAATGAGTTGAAAATCTAAAACTCGGCTCCACTTAACTTGATCACACCGACATAAAAATTACTCCCGTTCCGATCAAAGAGACCCGTTTAAAAATGAAACATTTTAAGAAAAATAATGTTTTTAATAGCCTATTACTAATAAAATACACTTTATGTCTTAATTTCACTGTCTACAGCTGAGCTTCTAGGATTCAGCGATTACATTCGACCTTATTCCAACGCAAGGGGTCAAGACATCCTCAGAGGAGTAAATTATGCTTCTGCAGCAGCTGGAATCAGAGATGAAACCGGCCAGCAACTCGTAAGTAATCTTATATTCCAATGTCGTTTAATCAAGTTGACCAAAAAAAGTCAAAGTACGAGACTAATTTTTGTTTTTGATTTTGTTTGTACTGTTGTTATATGTACGTGTAGGGTGGGCGTATTAGCTTTGGCGGACAATTAAATAACTACAGAAACACGGTGTCACAAGTTGTGAACATACTAGGGAATGAAACATCTGCTGCAGATTACCTTAGACGATGTGTTTACTCCGTTGGATTAGGCAGCAACGATTATCTCAACAACTATTTCATGCCTAATACCTACCCGACTAGCCGAAGATACACACCAGATCAGTACGCCGCTGTTCTCATTCAACAATATGCCCAATATATAAGAACGTTGTACAATTACGGAGCGAGAAAAGTTGCACTGATCGGAATTGGACAGATTGGGTGCAGCCCGAATGCATTGGCCCAAAACAGCCCCGATGGAAGGACTTGTGTGGACAGAATCAATTCCGCAAACCAAATGTTCAACAACAGGCTTAGATCACTAGTTGACACGTTGAACAACGAGTTTCGTGATGCTAGATTTACCTACATTAATGCTTACGGCATTTTTCAAGACTTAATCAATCGTCCTCAAGCTTTTGGTATTTAATTTCTTCTCGATCATTTTAATTACTTACGAGAGCGATTGTTTGATTGGGTTCATACATAACATAACCGCGTTTTGGTTTGAATTTTTTTTTTCTACAGGTTTTACAGTTACGAATGTTGGATGTTGTGGAGTAGGAAGGAATAACGGGCAAATTACGTGTCTTCCGCTTCAAACTCCTTGCAGGAACAGAAATCAGTATGTATTTTGGGATGCTTTTCACCCGACTGAAGCTGCAAATACTATCGTCGGGAGGAGATCGTATAGTGCCGAGGCTTCATCTGATGTCTACCCGATTGATATTCGTCGTTTGGCTTCGCTCTGAAGATCATAAAGAGAAACATTTTGCCGGAACAATGAAAGATGAAAGTATTTTTGCTAGTTATATATCTATTGCCTAAACTTTTTTCAGTGTTTTGTTTTTCCTTTATGTAGTTACAACTTTAATGAAGAGCCGATGGCCGTGTACTGATAATTGTGGAATATCAATATATATAGTTGATGTCTTGATCAACAAGAGTCAAGAAATACGAGAGATGTCATATTGATTATCGATCGACCTCACAATTACTACCTCTCCCTTAACTCCTTCAAACAACAACACCCCCTCCCTCACACATACGGCAACCACAACGTAAACCCCTACCTTGCAACTTCACTTGGAAGCCCAACACCCGAAGAAAGAGACACGGCAGCAGCTTCTCCCTCAAACGCGTCTCCTCAATTGTTCTCTCTCACTCCCTCTAACCATTAAACTCTCTGTTTGAGCAAATAATTCCGGCACTCACTCTCACTCTCTCTCTCTTTCTCTCTCTTCTCTCAAATCCCGACACTCTCTCTCAAGGTAATCTTCAATTGGGGTTCTGTTGTTCTCTCTGATTCGATTAAAACATTCGCTAGTGGGCAGCGAATGTTTTGAAATAGTGATGCTAATGAGCAGCGGTTATCTCACAAAAGTACCGCTACCTACTAGCGATTGTTGTATATGACAACCGCGACTTACGAGCGGATGTTTCTTATCAAAACCGCTGCTTGGCAATGGATGTTTTATATAGAAACCGCGACTTATAAGCAGTTATTTTGATTTTTTTTTTTGATAAAACACATTTTTTTAAGAGATGAATGTCTTCTTCGATTTCTTCGGTTTCGATTGAGAGAGAGAGTGAGAGACAAGTAGTGAGAGAGATGACTGAGACCGAGAGAGGAGCTATCTTCTTTGATTTCTTCGCTCCCCCAGTTTCTGCGATTAGTTATGCTCCTGCTGCCGGCTTGAGTGTTTTCGGTCGGCTACTGGAGGGTGTGGTTGGTTGGGGGAGTAAATGAAGGGTTGGTTTTTATTAATTGTCTAGAGGAGTAGTGAGGTATTTTTACACATTAAATGGTGTTATGTTTAGGGAATTCGATGTTACGTTTAGAGTCACTCAATGCTGAAATGGAAGTTATACCTAAAGATGTAAACAAATCAAATATTTTCGATTCGATTTGGTATTCATACTCGTATTTGAATATAAATATTTGTATTTGAAATATTCGAACTCGAATTCAAATACAATTTCTTTTATTGATTCGATAAGTATTTGAATTTGAATACGAACTCACAATATTCTATTCGAGTATTTGCGAATATTCAAATAATATACTAGGCTATTGACTTGGTGAATATATATATACTTTTTTTTTGAATATATATATACTTGTTTAGTATTTATTAGTTAAATATATCTTGGAGTATTATTTAGAATGATATTATACAACTTTTGTTTAAATAAGAAATAATATAAGAAATTTTAGAGAGATTGTGTGAAAAAAAGAATTAACCTAGTTTTGTTTTTAAAAAATAAGAAATGAAAATTAGACTCGAATACTCGAATAGTATTGAATATGAATTCCAAATCGAATACAAATCAATTTTAATATTCGAATAACAAACGAATACAAATACTAATATTCAAATAATTTTACGAATATGAATCAAATACTGCGATATTTGCTACAATTCGATTCGCTTACATCCCTTGTTATACCTCTCGTGCAAGTCCTAAACTTTGGATTTCCACTGGAGCATAAGTTTCTGTAAGTTACCAGTAACCTTGGCATCCCTTTTTGGTTGACTTATAACCTTAGCCCAAACATATCCTTGTGCATTTATCTTAGCTTGATGTCCTAGATAGCTATTGTTTGACCTAGTATTTGTCAATGGCAAGTGGCAAAGAGAACTTAAAAATATTATAGGCATCACCTTGCCCAATTTAAGATCGGACAATCTTCATTGTTATTCCAATACTAAATGCATGTAACGCTTATATTTGGGTATCCAAATCTAACCAAAAAGATGAAGTTTTACATGGTCAAGGCCGACAATTTATATTCTTTCGTTGTAGAACAATGTTGCTGTAATACCACAATCTCATATTGAGTAGATGTGAGACTTGTGTTTGATTTATAAGGTAATCATGCTTAATCGACATCGCATCATCCATGGACTTTTTAGACTGGGCTTGATGACCCAAGATGTTGCGTCTTCTGATGGGCCGATGTGTGGGCTACACATACTCTCTTTGGGATCAAAGTCATTCAAATGGTATCGGAGGCGGTCAGATCAATGCTTGGGAACAAAGTGCCTTTGTGCGGGGGCCAAAGTGCAGTAGAAGGTGGGAGCCACCTCTTGATCTCATGGTATCAGAGCGGGTCCCGGCCGAAAATGTGGGAACAAAGTGCTGTGCGGGGGACCAAAGTGCTATACCGCAGAAGGTGGGAGCCACCTCTTGATCCCCGTACGAGCCACCTCTTGAATCCTGCATCGCCTGAGGTATGATTCGGCCTTGACGAGGATGTCAAGGATTTGAGTGGGGGCTACAACTGGGCACCAACATCATCCATGGATTTTTAGATTAGAACTTGTGGTGGGCCGATGACCCAAGATCTTTGCGTCTTCCGATGGGCCGTGTGGCTACACGTAACGGATCGAGCTCTCGAGCTCAAGTTGTTACAGTTGCTAGTCTTATCACTAGTTGTATCGCTCTTGTTACAACAATCAAGACAAAGTTGTAACCACGACGGTATAACTAGTGGTAAGGCTAGCATATATTTTGGTTTAAAGAATATTTTTTTCTTCAATTCTTCAATAAGTCTTATTCTCGTTTATAAAATAACGACCTGTTTGATCCAACATATAAAATAAAAAATGATAATTGACTCTTCTATAAAAGTTAGAATATGATGCTCATATGGGAATGGAAATATCAATTAAAGTATGAATCCAATCGATTTTAAGATGATAAATATAACTCTAAAAATAAAATACTAGAAATTACTCTCTTTTTCTGAAATGACCTAAAAGAGAGGGACATTCTTTTTTTATTTTTAAGAAACGGAGTGAGTTTTTCGAAAGTCATTTTCCTAACATCAAGCCTGCAATTTTAATGGTATCTAATGAACTTAAGTTTTCATTTTCCAAAAGAGTTGGTTACCAGAATACAAATAAATTGTTCACAAGATTTATTATTCAAGAACAATAATGAACAAATTAATATATATGTTTAAATTTTTCACAATTTGAACTGTATTATGAAGGGTCACTGCATTGATACTACTCCATACATTCTTTTTAATATTGTAACTTTAGTAGTTTGTACTCTTAAAATTGCCATAAATTTATTGCTATCTTTGGAAATGCGGCTATTATTTTAAACAAAATGAAAAGAAAAGAAAGACTATTATTGTTGAATAGAGAGAATATTATAGATAGCTTTGTGGAAATTTTTTCAACGGCAAGTCGGGAAAGCAAGTTTCAAATCTAGATCATAGTTAGTAATATAATAGTACTCTCGTTCGTGCCGCCGATAGCACTGTGCCAGTTTAAGAATTTATCAATAAATAAAACAGATATTGTGGAAATGAACAATTAAAAATATTATTTTCTTAAAAAAATTGACTTTCAAATATCGTCTTTTTGTCCGGAACGGAGGGATTAATTAATAATTTGTATACGAAATTGCGGGTCGGAAAAAACGGGCCGGGCAAAAAATAAATTGATTAAGTTAGTTAAAAAGAAAAAAAAACAAATATTTCAAATTACAAAACTTACAATTTTTTTTAAAATTTTTAAATTTGTATACGAAATTACAGGTCGAAAAAAAAATTAAATTGATTAAGTTAATTACGATAACACTTAAAAATAACAAATACAAATACAAATTTTCGTAACCATAAAACTATATAACCGTAAAATATTAACTGTAAAATAATTGAGTGAGAGAGAGAGAGAGTTAAATTTAGTTACGTTGGTAAATTGAGAGAATTACAACCGTAAGATTAAAGTAAAAAAAATCATCACAACCATTTTTTATCTCAAGTCAATTGCCACGTATAAACTGAGTTGTATTGTATTATAGATGATATGAGTATCTGATGTTGAAAAAACGTATATGTTTAATACATTTTTTTCTCAAAGTAATGATAAAAATTTTGGCGTAAAAATATGTAAACGAAAAAAAATACTTCTATATGTTTGTATGGATATATACAAATATGATTCAAATATACGAGACAAAAAATACGTCATATTTTACATAGATATCTTTATATTCTCTTCATCTTTAATCTTACATATCTTAATATATTCACTTTTGTACACCCTCAAACATGTTATTTTCATATTATTACATATAACTTAGGGTTAGTAATTAAAAAAACATAATTAAACATATATAATCTCATGTGTGTATTAAAAAAGTATGAGCATGGTAAAAAAAAATGTTTCTTAGACTTCATAATTTGTATTTTCATATTAGATATTTTATTTGATCAAGTAGTAGAATTATATCAAATTCTTATATATGTCGAAGTTTTATACGTGAAGTACAATATGTTTAAAGTTTTATGTGTATTAAACAGATGGACTTAAAAGTACTGTTATGCATGTTTGATTAAGTTTGATTATAATAAGGTAAATAAAAATATTTTTTTAATTATTTATACGTAGATAAATAATACGCATACTATACACATATTTACTCATTTTTTTTTTTTATAAGGGGGGCATGGAAAGAGATCGAACCTGAAACCTCATATTTTATGAAGCCACATATCTACCACTAGACCACCCCTTAATAAAAAAGTGCTAAGGAGTTTTGGAGTAAGGAAGAAGTAGATTTGACATTGTCCAATTTAATCACTAGGATGTTGAGATTGTCCAAATTAATCAATCATTGTGAAGGGGGTAAGGGAGATTGGAGTAAATAAGAAGTAGATTTGGTAGGTTACGTCATAACTAGTGCAAATTTGATCACATCATTGTCCACTTTTTTTTATATATTCTAAAATTATTGATATCTTTCAATATTTTTAAAATAATTAACCACGTTAAGTCATCTCTAATGACAAGGCTCTAACGAGGATCGTAAAAGTATGATCCAGATCATTCAAAAACCTTATCATTGTAGAAGGTTTATAACAAATGCGTAGTTCATACGTAACGATTGGTTCGTATTAAAGGTGATAATTTTTGTCCGCGTCTATTTGTCCACCCAGACTGCCCAATAAATAATGAGTATGGGCACACCCAAAATATTAAGTGGGCACAAATAGGCATACTCACTTGGACACATTAATTATGATGGGCTAAATGGACGCCCACTTGGACATTCATACTAAAACTCATTCTCTTGTTCTTCTACTTTTGTTTTATCAATTACATACATAATTATAAAATACTTAAGATTAATAATGACATTTAACATAATTAATATATTTATATTGTACACCCACCCTTCCAACCCCCACCCCCTCCAAGCGCTCCCCCCACCCCTAAAATTCATTCTCTTGCTCTTCTAATTTTGTTTTATCAATTACATACATAATTATAAAATACTTAAAATTAATAATGACGTTTAACATAATTAATATATCTATACTGTACATCCACCTTTCCAACCCCAACCCCTTCCAAGCGCCCCGCCCAAAAAAAAAAAAAACTCATTCTCCTACTCTTCTATTTTTGTTTTATCAATTACATACATAATTATAAAATACTTAAGATTATAATGACGTTTAACATAATTAATATATATATATATATATATTGTACACTCATCCTTCCAACCCCCCCTCCAAGTGCCCCCCCCCCTAAAACTCATTTTCGTACTCTTCTAATTTTGTTTTATCAATTACATACATAATTATAAAATACTTAAAATTAATAATAACGTTTAACATAATTAATATATCTATACTGTACACCCACATTTCCAACCCCCATCCCTCCAAGCGCCCCCAATTGCAAAGCAAAGCATGCGATATATATATATATATATATATATATATATATATATATATATATATATATATATATATATATATATATATATATATATATATATTGTACACCCCTTCCAACCGTCACCCCACCCCCAAATTGCAAAGCAAAGCATGGAATGTCACTGCACCTTTAAATGAAACGCAACATCACTCTCGAGATTGCTTCATTTCTATGACTCAGAAATATCCAGTACACTATAAATGGATTCATAGTGGTTTTGTGAAGCATGCAACATGCGACATTCTATGACTTGTGTGTTTGTCTATTAAGCTTAAGCGAAATAAAAAATCGAACCATAAAATAGAAGATTGAATTGAGGGTTACAACAACAAAAATACATAATTGACACAAGAGATGAGCAAACACACACACACACACACACACACACACACACACACACACACACACACACACATATATATATATATATATATATATATATATATATATATATATATATATATATATATATATATATATTACTTGTAACTTTTGATAATTTTTTATAAAAGAAAATTCTTTTTTGTAATTTTTATATTTATTTGATAAGTGTATGTTAATGAGTAAATGGGCGCCCATGGGCGCCCATGCCCATTTAATGCCCGCCCATATATGCCCATATTATTAAATGGACACTTACTTGCCCGCCCATTTGAGCCCACCGCCCATTTAGGTCCACCCACGCCCGTCCATACCCGCTCATTTGCCACCTCTAGTTCGTATAGGAAAAAAAAGGGGAAAAAAGGAATTAAAATGGGATCCAACATTAAAACATCTTTGTTATAAAATGAGTTTATCATTTATGGTGAAAATTCCATGAAAATATTAATTCCTTGCGGAAAAATCTATCCTTCTAATCAATGTTATAACTTTTCTTACAACTAAGTCTTGATGGAAAGCAACGTTATTTTGGAGAAAGACAATTTTGTCTTTCCTAAAAGCTTAATTGTACGAAAAATTGTAGCACTAGTTCTAAGACAAAAAATGTTCACTTCTTGCTTTTGATGCGACAGATGATGTGATACATAAAAATCAAGTAGTTTGATTTGATTAGGCTTCCTGACTTATATGATTTGATTCAATTTGTGTTTTAGAAAACCAAGTGGTTCAGTTTGACTTATGATTTATCGAATCAAACGGAATCAAGGCAAACAATTTCAAGACAAACCACGAAACTGAACAAACGAGCTAAGACAGCGAGCCAACAATCCTATAAGGTTTTGACTTTTACTATTCTCATATTATAAAAATATAAGACCAGTTGCTTTCACAACTTTTTTTTTTATCTTAGTTAATCACTTTTAATTGTCCAGATCGTGAGAGTCCCTACCCACATCCAGTACGAATTATTTCTTTTGAGGTTAATAGTATGTGCACGTTATTTTTATGTTCAGAGGTCGAATCTATATTATAATAGAGATCTGTTAAAGATATAGGCCCACTCCATAAGTTCATTTAGGTCCGTTTATATTCATAGCCCATTTACTTTGTTTTAGATATAAGTATATGATGTAATAGGTTTTTAGGAATGCAGTTTATGAATCCAATTCAATAACAATACAGTTTCTCTCTCTTCTTATTGTATACGAGTTCTTCTTCTCTCTCTCACCTCCGGCCACCATCGTCATTGGTGGTGGTCCGGCAGCCTACTCCAACCTTCCATTACAGAAATTAACATGGTATTAGAGCGTCGATTTGAATCAATTCTTCTTTCGCACAAAAATTAACTCTGAAAACAAAAATCAAAATTTGAAAAATCTCCATTTCATTTGCAATATCTCATATTGTCGTTTCTGTAAATCTAGAGATTCGTCCATCGTTCACTTTCTGAATCCACACAAAATACCGATGATTGTCGGTAATCTATTGGCCCAATCCAATGACATATCCTTCCATCAGAAACAGAGGTTAAGATTCCATTTGGCCGCCAGAATCGATCCGATTTGCACAACTTTGTTGAAGCCATGCTCTTCTTTGACACGGAAATCGCCTCGTCGGTGCCCCTATAGCAGTCCAATCAGGGCATTCAATCAGAGATCACGGAAGAGAGAGAGTCGTGAACGTGAACGTCAGAAGGCGGAGCTGTTGTGATCTTGCTTGCTCATCGTCATTCTCACCCAAGGTTTTTCGTTCCGATGACTCAGATATCTTTCAATAAATCTCAATTTTCTTACTAAATTCTATATCAATTATATCTATAGATTTGTATTTTTGCATATTGAGAGTTGCATTTCAAGACAATTGATTGAGAAATTCTTGTAAATCTGATTTTGCATGTTGAAAATTGTTCCTAGATGCTCGGTTGAGAATTATTGTTATCGAGTTAGGGTTTGATGACTCACCGAGTTGACTCGGTTGGAAAATAAAATTGTTGGGTTGGCTCACCGTGTTGACGAGCCACTCAAAATCAGAATTAAAAATGTCTTGTTGAACTTCTTTGATTGCCAAAGTCAGACAGTGACTTGACAGGAATTTTGCTTTGTGGACGGTGTTCGATCCACACTTTGAATTCTTGGATTATGGTTGTACTATTTCGGACAGAAAAGTCAGTTTTGGATACTCCTTCGTCTTCTATCAGCCATTTATCGAGTAAGATTTTTGGGGGATTGACTCCTGTTTGGGCTTCTAAGCATCTACTACAAGTGTTCGGGGTTATCCGTTTGTGGGCTTCGATTAACTTGCTCTACATCTACTTCAATCGGGGTGATCCGTTTGTGGGCTCCAATCAATTTACTTGACATTGTTACTATTGAGGCTCATAGAGGTAATTCAGCCCAGAGTGGCACATTTTATTCAACCCAAAGTGGCACAATTTGATTTTGGCCCAAACTGGCATATTCGTCGTAAAGGCTCATTTGTTTATATCTCTCTAACGTGAACATTTCACAATAGTTGAGTGTTCGAGTTGAGGGAGAGAGTTAAAGATATAGGCCCAATCCATATAAGCCCATTTGGGTCCGTTTACATTCTTAGCCCATTTACTTTGTTTTAAATATAAGTATATGATGTAATAGGTTTTTAGGAATGCAATTTATGAATCCAATTCTATAACAATACAGTTTCTCTATTGTATACGAGTTCTTCTCCTCTCTCTCACCTCCGGCCACCACCGTCATTGGTGGTGGTCCGGCAGCCTACTCCAACCTTCCATTACAAAAATTAACAAGATCCTAAAATATATGTATAACACGCTAACTAAAAGATTAAAAAAATATATTAATATTGATTAATATAGATTGTGTGCATTGTGTTATGTGATAGTGATAATAGTAATAGTAATTGTACATATTTAAAGATTTTATTTATTTAGTGTATTGTCTATTATTAATTTTATTTTTTCTTAATCCTTATGTTATAAAATTATTTGTTCAGTTTATGTACATCATAATTTTTACGTTACAATTATTTATTTATTTTATTTATTATCGTTAAAGTTTTAAATCATAACATTAGTTTTACAATGATATATATATATATATATATATATATATATATATATATATATATATATATATATATGTGTGTGTGTGTGTGTGTGTGTGTGTGTGTGTGTGTGTGTGTGTGTGTGTGTGTGTGTAAACAATTCTCTTTAATTTGTTGTTTTAATTTTATTTTTCCACTTCATGATGCTTATGTATAGTTTGATTGAAAAACGATTTATCGTGCGTTTAACGCACGAGTGTAAAACTAATTTATGTAGTATCTTTAGTGCTCATTATTCATTAAAATTGTCTGGAGTCGATAAAAGTAGATTTGACAATTATAAATTGGAGCTCGTTAACCCCACTTGATTTTAAAATTATCCGACTCAACCCGTCAATATTTTTGGGTCAAAACAGATAATCTGTTTCAATCCAAAAATATTAACGGATTGGGTTGAGTACTTGAGTTAGGTTAAAGAAAATCGAACATGTTACTCATTTTGACCGGATAATTTTTACTTTCTAAATATATGAATTTTTGGAGGAAAATATGAGTCAACCTGTTTAACCTGACCCAATTCAACATGACATTTTTCGACCTGTTTGACATTCGGGTTCTTATTCGTTATCCGTCTTAACTCAATCCAACCTAACACATCCAATTGTCATACCTAGATAAAAGTGTTAAAGTTACCACATGCCTTATGCTATGATAATAATAATTAAATATATATTTTTTACGTACCTTCTTGACTTTTCTGAAATGTGTATTAAATATTTCGTATATATAAAAATATTTCATAAATTCTTTCAGTTGTAGAAATTACCTTGTTATGTACTGTTATAACTCTCCTACATCACTTAAATCTTTCTATATAAATTCAATTTAATAATATAATTTCACAGTTGTTGTCACTAAATATTTATTTTGCGTAAGAATATGAACTAGATAATAGAAGAAAAAGAATCTATATTCGAAAGAATAAATAAAAATTATTTGAGTGTGTCTACATTAATATTGTTATAACCAATCAAATGTCTTTAATAAAAAACCTATCAAACATCAAAATTAAATTACAAATAACCTCCCTCAGCTATGAGTTAAGTTTAAATTTCCCCTTAACAAACAATTAAAGCAATGTGCCCCCTCAATTATAACTTTTTCATTTAATTACATCTTTTGTTTAGATACCGCCGTTTGAATTGACGAGATTTTTCCACTGAAACGTTCTAAAATAAAAGAAATAATAAGTTTTTTGTATGATTGTTTTATGATCTTAATTTGTAAGACGGAGTCTTATTCTTTTACAACTCAAACCACTAAAACAATGGGTCGGATCAAGGGGATTCGTATTACATAAAATACTCGTAAAATCGTTTTTTCCAAAAAAAAATTTATAAAAGAAACAACAATAAAAACAAGTTGTTGTCGTTGTCGGTGATTTGGAACCACAATGCAACTGGATAAGGTGCAATATATATATTGCACTAAACCCGCGTAAAATAAATGAATGCAAATGCATTCAACCAACTTTCTCAACTGTCAAAACAATAAAGATATTGAATCAGTCCCAATTCTTCATCTCAATTTATTATATAAGCATTCTCCACCATCCTTTGTTCCTCTATATATAAACCCTTCTCCTAGTTTTCGATTTCATCACTCTCCTCCCCCAAAAAAAATAATAATTATAAATATAGATTATTTTTTTAGATCTTGGAAATCACAAAATGGGAGGAGTTGAAATTAGAAAGTGGTTGGCTGGGTGCTTGGTGGTAATGTTGGGGTTGAATTGGGAAGATTATTATGGAGTATGGGCACAACAAGTGCCATGCTATTTTATATTTGGTGATTCTTTGGTGGATAATGGGAATAATAATGGGATTGCATCTTTGGCAAGAGCTAATTACTTGCCATATGGTATTGATTTTCCTGGAGGACCAACTGGCAGATTTTCCAATGGTCTAACTACTGTTGATGTCATTAGTAAGAACTCTCTCTCTCTCTCTCTCTAGATTATTTTGTTTTATTTAATTACTTCCTCCATGTCGAGCGATATGGAAATGGAGCGAGCAAAATCCGTTCCTTTATCAAGGAAAATGTATTTCGAGTTTGCATGGTCCAGTGATACCGAAAATTTCAACATTAAATTGGGTAGGTCACTAATCTAGTTTTCTATCCACGATTCTGCTATTTACTGGAATAATATTATAGGATAAATCCCCATGATGGGTAAAAATAGAAAATGTACAACTAGAAAGTCAGAAACATTTGAATTGGATTAATTTCGGATCGATAGATCATTTTTCACTTATTGAATGATAAATCACTGCAAGTGATGGAGAGATGCGGTTTAAATAATAGAAAACCCAATATTTAAAAATGTTATCTAGAATGACCGAAAGAATAGAAACAAGACAAGATATAATTTAATCATTTTGAACAAACCGAAAATCTTTGTAAACAGAGCTAATTATTAGTTCCCAAACCACCGGTCGAATGAAATCCGATACATAAATCAGCTAATAAAAAAATAAAAAGAGCTTTGGTTGTGTCACTTAAATCATATAGGAATTCCTGAGCCCGAGAGTTAAGATAACAAGTTTTTTATTACCAAAATAGAATAACCACTTAGGATAACAAAAGAGATTAGATTTGTTGATAAGTGCAAAGTCGTATGTATACGATCCTCGTTATTTGATTAATTGGATTATTTCGGCGTGGATTCCTATACGAAGGTTTTGTGGACAAAGATTTCACTATTTTATTTTGAAATATTTCATTTAAAAAGTCAATTTTCAAACATTAAAGCATAAACGTGTCATTTTATTACTAATGAGCTACTAAGTGTTACTCCCTCCGTCCCTAAATTATCGTTCTCCTTTCCTTTTTCGTCCGTCCCAAAATAATTGTCCACTTTGAAACTTACCTTTTTAGAACATCACTTTTACCACTTTACCCTTACTTTTTCACTCTACTTTAATTATGGGCCACATATACATGGACATTAATGAAAACTACACATTAAACCAATATAAATAATCAAGTCAATTACTTTTTCTTAAACTGTGCGCCAGGTCAAACAAGACAATTATTTAGGGACGGAGGGAGTATTTTTTTATAAAAAGTTTTGACTTTCAAACGCGTGACTTCTTTGCCCCTAACCTGAGGAAGTATTTGTTTGGGTTTCAAGGCTAAGAGTTTAGGATTGAATTCGTATCCTAGTGAAATTCAGAATCTAGGAGGTGTCACAATTAATTTCAACTACTAGACGCATTGGGGAGAGGGGGAGGGTTTTCTCATGGTTATGTTGGCGACAATGGGATTTAATCCCATGGTCTTTTTATATACGATCCTTAATATCATGGTTAAACCAACTCAATCAAATTAACTTTATATACGGTTGATTAAAAAAAAACACTACATATATTAGAGTTGAGTGGAGTCCCTTGAAACCACACATTAAACTTAGATCCGCCTCTGATGTAGATCCTGAAAAACGATGGTTGGTACCATTTGGTCACGAGAAAATTATTGTTCAGAAATGTCTTTACACATAATTTGTTAAGAAGACGCCATATTTGAAATCTACAAACGGTATCCATGTAAATTGACAAAAAGTATTAAAATGTTGTAAAGTACAAGCATTAGTATGCTTTGGTGATTGTACGGTACATCATCTCAATGTTTAGAATTATCTCAATATATATATATATATATATATATATATATATATTTATTTATTTATTTATTTATTCGTAAAATATTTAGGTAATAAACATGTTATGGTTAAATAATGACATTATATGATAAAGCCATGTGGTATTTAACCAATTAGTACATGTTAAAGTTACTGCTCTTACTTTTATTAGAAATCTCGTGTCTCGGAAGTCGGAACATGTTCGAACTTCGAAAGCAAATATTTCTAGATTGCCCATCAAGTCTTGCAGAAATCCAATACCCTCCCTGAGGTTTGAATTTGTTTCAGTAGTTACCTTTTTGTGTACCACCAGGGACCAGTTAGTATTTATCATTATGAAGGGTGGATGCTGAGATGAATCTTTAGAGAAAGGATACCTAAATTCGCCCAAACCTCTTAACAGAGAAATGGATTAACCCCACAAAAACAATTTCTGAAATTGACTAATTCAAACCCAACACTTTTGGTAGGTGGCTGAGCTCCATTAATATGCAAAGCCCCGGGATGTGTGAAAGTAACAAACTTCCCTCAAGTAAATCAACCAAACTTGAGTGTACTACTCAAGTCAAACTCTAGCTTCAACCTTTGGTCAAACTTTACACCTCCAAATTTGGTTCAATTTAGCTTGATTTATTCAAGAATAGTTTCTTGCAATTTAATGGGGAGTGGTTGACAGAGGGAGGGAGTGGTCAGGTGATGACTGTGTTAGGAAGGGGGTTAGTTGTGACAAAATTAATGTTATGGGAGGTAATGGATTTTAATGGGATGGAGGATGGTTAGTTAACTTAACACGTTAAATGGTGTTACATTTAGTGAACTACGTGTCCGCATAATGATTTCTATTTCTAGTTTAGATAGATATATAGATTAGGAATGTCAAGTGCCTATTACTAAATTTATTTATTTCATTTTTCACCACAGCTGAGCTTTTGGGATTCGACGATTACATCCCACCGTACTCAAATGTTAGAGGCCGAGAAATCCTCAGAGGAGTGAATTATGTACGCTAGCGGCCGAATCCGTGACGAAACCGGCCAACAACTGGTATATATACTCCGATCAAGTTCTTCAATAGATTCTCTTAACCAAAGATGAATTAATTCATGTTGTGCAATGTTCAGGGTGCACGGATTAGCTTCGGCGGACAAGTAAATAATTACAGAAACACGGTATCAGAAATTGTGAACATACTAGGCGACGAAGACTGCCGCAGAATACCTTAGCCAATGTGTATACAGTTGGATTAGGCAACGATTATCTCAACAACTATTTCATGCCTAATACCTACCCGACTAGCCGAAGATACACACCAGATCAGTACGCCGCTGTTCTCATTCAACAATATTCCCAATACATAAGAACATTGTACAGTTACGGGGCGAGAAAAGTTGCGTTGATCGGAATTGGACAGATCGGTTGCAGCCCAAATGCATTGGCCCAAAACAGCCCGGATGGAAGGACTTGTGTTGCCAGAATCAATTCTGCTAACCAAATGTTTAACAACAGGCTTAGATCGCTCGTTGACACCTTGAACAACAATTTTCGCGATGCTAGATTTACCTATATTAACGCTTATGGCATTTTTCAAGACATGATTAACTCCTCGGGCGTTTGGTTTTACGATTCTGAATGCAGGGGGTGTTGTGGAGTTGGAAGGAATAACGGGCAAATAACTTGTCTTCCATTTCAAACACCTTGCCAAAATAGAAACCAGTATTTGTTTTGGGATGCTTTTCACCCGACTGAAGCTGCAAATATTGTCGTTGGGAGGAGATCGTACAGCGCCCAGTCTGCGTCCGATGCGTACCCGATCGATATTCGCCGTTTGGCTTCGCTATAAAGATGAGCGATGAATTCTTTTGCTAGCCAATAGCCATGTTATTTATGCTAAATTTTGATTTATGAACTGCATATTTGTTGTGTAAATTCAACCGAAGAGTTTGTGGCCGTTTACTAAAAATTCTAGACCTAAATTGTACCGTGAATGTTAAAATGTTTATCGACTATATATCATATATGGGAACAAGGCACCCTTTTTTTGTTTGGTTTTACTGGCAAAGTCTGAACAGTATGGACACAAAAATGCACATTGTCCAAAACTTTTGCACCAAATGTTAAAAGGAAAAATCTTTGGTAAGATAGTCTTATTAGTAATTTACGTAGGATGGAATCTCTTGACCCGATCTATTATGTATTTGTGAGTTGAGTTATAATAGAGTGGATTTCGTCTTACGAATTAAGACAATCTTATCGGAGACTAAGGTTCCCATGTTAAAAAGCTAATCGATATTTTATTATTTTTACAAAAACACTAAACCTAACACAAAATATGCTGAACGAAGCTTATTTTTCAAGGACTTGACTAAATGCCGTTAAGCCCTTTTATGATTACGCAATAAAAAAACATTTATAATACAATAGAGCTCAGTGTGGCATGCTTAATTGATTTGGGATAAAAAGGCATCAGGATTTACTGTTTTACGGTGATCCAATGACTCTTATTTCCCTCAATTCTCACATGTACGAATGGCGGTTATCGTAATTATCTTAATCAATTTAATTTTTTTCTAACCCATAATTTCATATACAAATTAAAAAAAATTAAAAAAACGTAATTTCCCGACCAACGTCAATAATTGTGGCCATATTCCTATTATTCCCCGCTTTTGATGAGAGAGAAAGAGACTTTTGACATCGTTGAAGCTTCCTCTTCTCTCTATGGAACTTTTGGAAAAAAATCTCTCACACACTCTATCTTTATAAATAGGCAATGACGAACTCAGTTTTGCAAATGAATTTATTCCTTTTTCTTCTTTATTTCATTAGGTTTTGAATAGGGTATTATTTTTAATTAATCAAAACTAAAATAAATAATTTAATCCTTAATCGGTTATAATAAGGGTAAA
>JABEVN020000266.1:0-38194 GCA_013146195.2 Codonopsis lanceolata | reverse complement strand
GAAAAATCAAAATATAAGGACGAAATGAATTGAATTAAATAATGTAGGACGTAAATTGAAAATAGGTACAAGTTAAGGGATCAAACTATTATTTAATTATTCATTGAATTAATTAGTCTATAACAAATTTACTCTTTTGTCCTTAATTAATGGTGAGTGATTTATTAAGTTAAAGGGTACATTTGTCCATACATTAAGTTGTGAGATTACAAATCACTTAGATTTTTTATAAGTAGTTAGATTAAGATTAGATTAGATTAAATTGTATTACTATTGATACAATTTTCATATAAATCTTATAATGTCTTTCAGAACATATTTATGAAAGTAAAACAATATTATTTTTTTAGTTTCGAATAAAGTTTTAGTTTCTCAACCGAGTAAGGGTATTTTTGTCTTTCAAAAAATATTGGGCGACATTTCAATTTATTATTTAATTATTCACGAAATTAATTTGCTTATGACAAATTTACTCTTTTGGCCTTAATTCATGGCAAGTGATTTATAATATTTATGACACTTTTTCTAATCATTATTGTTTGGCATGATAAATTTATGTGTATTGTCCTTAACAAAAGGCACAAATTCATCAAATGATACTTCATTTTTTCATCTTCTTGACATTATGACACATTTTTAAACTTATTTATCTTATTTTATTCATGGGTAATAACTAAACATGCTACCTATTTGTTTAATATCTCGATACTAATAACAATTCTATTACTATAGATATAATTTTCATATAAATTTTATAATGTCTTTCCGAACATATTTAAGAAATAAAACCATATTATTTTTTTAGTTTCGAATAAGGTTTTTGTGTCTCAACCAAGTAAGGGTATTTTTGTCATTTCAGTAAATATTGGGCGACATTTGTAACGATTCTGGTAGGTGGGGGAAATTGAAAAACAAATCAAAATACAGGACGAAATGAATTGAATTAAATAATGTAGGACATAACTTTAAAATAGGTACAAGTTAAGGGATCAAACTATTATTTAATTATTCATTGAATTAATTAGTCTATAACAAATTTACTCTTTTGACCTTAATTAATGGTGAGTGATTTATTAAGTTAAATGGTACATTTGTCCATACATTAAGTTGTAAGAGACAACCTACACTTTTATAAGTAGTTAGATTAGATTAGATTAGATTAGATTAGATTAGATTAGATTAGATTAAATTAAATTGTATTACTATTGATACAATTTTTCATATAAATCTTATAATGTCTTTCCCGAACATATTTATGAAAGTAAAACAATATTATTTTTTTTAGTTTCGAATAAAGTTTTAGTTTCTCAACCGAGTAAGGGTATTTTTGTCTTTCAGAAAATATTGGGCGACATTTCAATTTATTATTTAATTATTCACGAAATTAATTTGCTTATGACAAATTTACTCTTTTGGCCTTAATTCATGGCAAGTGATTTATAATATTTATGACACTTTTTCTAATCATTATTATTTGGCATGATAAATTTATGTGTATTGTCCTTAACAAAAGGCACAAATTCATCAAATGATACTTCATTTTTTCATCTTCTTGACATTATGACACATTTTTTAAACTTATTTATCTTATTTTATTCATGGGTAATAACTAAACATGCTACCAATTTGTTTAATATCTCGATACTAACCGACAATTCTATTACTATAGATATAATTTTTCATATAAATTTTATAATGTCTTTCCCTAACATATTTAAGAAAGTAAAACCATATTATTTTTTTAGTTTCGAATAAGGTTTTTGTGTCTCAACCAAGTAAGGGTATTTTTGTCATTTCAGTAAATATTGGGCGACATTTGTAACGATCCTGGTAGGTGGGGGAAATTGAAAAAAAATCAAAATACAGGACGAAATGAATTGAATTAAATAATGTAGGACATAACTTGAAAATAGGTACAAGTTAAGGGATCAAACTATTATTTAATTATTCATTGAATTAATTAGTCTATAACAAATTTACTCTTTTGACCTTAATTAATGGTGAGTGATTTATTAAGTTAAAGGGTACATTTGTCCATACATTAAGTTGTAAGAGACAACCTACACTTTTATAAGTAGTTAGATTAGATTAGATTAGATTAGATTAGATTAGATTAGATTAAATTAAATTAAATTGTATTACTATTGATACAATTTTTCATATAAATCTTATAATGTCTTTTTCGAACATATTTATGAAAGTAAAACAATATTATTTTTTAGTTTCGAATAAAGTTTTAGTTTCTCAACCAGTAAGGGTATTTTTGTCTTTCAGAAAATATTGGGCGACATTTCAATTTATTATTTAATTATTCACGAAATTAATTTGCTTATGACAAATTTACTCTTTTGGCCTTAATTCATGGCAAGTGATTTATAATATTTATGACACTTTTTCTAATCATTATTATTTGGCATGATAAATTTATGTGTATTGTCCTTAACAAAAGGCACAAATTCATCAAATGATACTTCATTTTTTCATCTTCTTGACATTATGACACATTTTTAAACTTATTTATCTTATTTTATTCATGGGTAATAACTAAACATGCTACCAATTTGTTTAATATCTCGATACTAACCGACAATTCTATTACTATAGATATAATTTTTCATATAAATTTTATAATGTCTTTCCGAACATATTTAAGAAATTAAAACCATATTATTTTTTTAGTTTCGAATAAGGTTTTTGTGTCTCAACCAAGTAAGGGTATTTTTGTCATTTCAGTAAATATTGGGCGACATTTGTAACGATCTGGTAGGTGGGGAAATTGAAAAAAAATCAAAATACGGGGCGAAATGAATTGAATTAAATAATGTAGGACATAAATTGAAAATAGGTACAGGTTAAGGGATCAAACTATTATTTAATTATTCATTGAATTAATTAGTCTATAACAAATTTACTCTTTTGACCTTAATTAATGGTGAGTGATTTATTAAGTTAAAGGGTACATTTGTCCATACATTAAGTTGTAAGAGACAACCTACACTTTTATAGATTAGATTAGATTAGATTAGATTAGATTAGATTAGATTAGATTAAATTGTATTACTATTGATACAATTTTCATATAAATCTTATAATGTCTTTCGAACATATTTATGAAAGTAAAACAATATTATTTTTTTAGTTCGAATAAAGTTTTAGTTTCTCAACCGAGAAGGGTATTTTTGTCTTTCAGAAAATATTGGGCGACATTTCAATTTATTATTTAATTATTCACGAAATTAATTTGCTTATGACAAATTTACTCTTTTGGCCTTAATTCATGGCAAGTGATTTATAATATTTATGACACTTTTTTCTAATCATTATTATTTGGCATGTTAAATCTATGTGTATTGTCCTTAACAAAAGGCACAAATTCATCAAATGATACTTCATTTATTCATCTTCTTGACATTATGACACATTTTTTAAACTTATTTATCTTATTTTATTCATGGGTAATAACTAAACAAGCTACCAATTTGTTTAATATGTCGATACTAACCGACAATTCTATTACTATAGATATAATTTTTCATATAAATTTTATAATGTCTTTCGAACATATTTAAGAAAGTAAAACCATATTATTTTTTAGTTTCGAATAAGGTTTTTTGTCTCCAGAGTAAGGGTATTTTTGTCATTTCGGTAAATATTGGGCGACATTTGTAACGATCTGGTAGGTGGGGAAATTGAAAAAAAATCAAAATACAGGCGAAATGAATTGAATTAAATAATGTAGGACATAATTGAAAATAGGTACAAGTTAAGGGATCAAACTATTATTTAATTATTCATTGAATTAATTAGTCTATAACAAATTTACTCTTTTGACCTTAATTAATGGTGAGTGATTTATTAAGTTAAAGGGTACATTTGTCCATACATTAAGTTGTAAGAGACAACCTACACTTTTATAAGTAGTTAGATTAGATTAGATTAGATTAGATTAGATTAGATTAGATTAGATTAGATTAAATTGTATTACTATTGATACAATTTTTCATATAAATCTTATAATGTCTTTCCCGAACATATTTATGAAAGTAAAACAATATTATTTTTTTAGTTTCGAATAAAGTTTTAGTTTCTCAACCGAGTAAGGGTATTTTTGTCTTTCAGAAAATATTGGGCGACATTTCAATTTATTATTTAATTATTCACGAAATTAATTTGCTTATGACAAATTTACTCTTTTGGCCTTAATTCATGGCAAGTGATTTATAATATTTATGACACTTTTTTCTAATCATTATTGTTTGGCATGATAAATTTATGTGTATTGTCCTTAACAAAAGGCACAAATTCATCAAATGATACTTCATTTTTCATCTTCTTGACATTATGACACATTTTTTAAACTTATTTATCTTATTTTATTCATGGGTAATAACTAAACATGCTACCAAATTTGTTTAATATCTCGATACTAAGACAATTCTATTACTATAGATATAATTTTTCATATAAATTTTATAATGTCTTTCCGAACATATTTAAGAAAGTAAAACCATATTATTTTTTTAGTTTCGAATAAGGTTTTTGTGTCTCAACCGAGTAAGGGTATTTTTGTCATTTCAGTAAATATTGGGCGACATTTGTAACGATCCTGGTAGGTGGGGAAATTGAAAAAAAAATCAAAATACAGGACGAAATGAATTGAATTAAATAATGTAGGACATAAATTGAAAATAGGTACAAGTTAAGGGATCAAACTATTATTTAATTATTCATTGAATTAATTAGTCTATAACAAATTTACTCTTTTGACCTTAATTAATGGTGAGTGATTTATTAAGTTAAAGGGTACATTTGTCCATACATTAAGTTGTAAGAGACAACCTACACTTTTATAAGTAGTTAGATTAGATTAGATTAGATTAGATTAGATTAGATTAAATTAAATTGTATTACTATTGATACAATTTTTCATATAAATCTTATAATGTCTTTCCTGAACATATTTATGAAAGTATAAAGAATAAAGTTTTAGTTTCTTTTTATTTTTGTTTAAATATTGGGCGTTTTAAGTTAGCCGATAAGGGTATTTTTGTCTTTCAGAAAATATTGGGCGACATTTCAATTTATTATTTAATTATTCACGAAATTAATTTGCTTATGACAAATTTACTCTTTTGGCCTTAATTCATGGCAAGTGATTTATAATATTTATGACACTTTTTTTCTAATCATTATTATTTGGCATGATAAATTTATGTGTATTGTCCTTAACAAAAGGCACAAATTCATCAAATGATACTTCATTTTTTCATCTTCTTGACATTATGACACATTTTTTAAACTTATTTATCTTATTTTATTCATGGGTAATAACTAAACATGCTACCAATTTGTTTAATATCTCGATACTAACCGACAATTCTATTACTATAGATATAATTTTTCATATAAATTTTATAATGTCTTTCCGAACATATTTAAGAAAGTAAAACCATATTATTTTTTAGTTTCGAATAAGGTTTTTGTGTCTCAACCAGAGTAAGGGTATTTTTGTCATTTCGGTAAATATTGGGCGACATTTGTAACGATCTGGTAGGTGGGGAAATTGAAAAAAAATCAAAATACGGGGACGAAATGAATTGAATTAAATAATGTAGGACATAATTGAAAATAGGTACAAGTTAAGGGATCAAACTATTATTTAATTATTCATTGAATTAATTAGTCTATAACAAATTTACTCTTTTGACCTTAATTAATGGTGAGTGATTTATTAAGTTAAAGGGTACATTTGTCCATACATTAAGTTGTAAGAGACAACCTACACTTTTATAAATAGTTAGATTAGATTAGATTAGATTAGATTAGATTAGATTAGATTAGATTAGAATTAAATTGTATTACTATTGATACAATTTTTCATATAAATCTTATAATGTCTTTCGAACATATTTATGAAAGTAAAACAATATTATTTTTTAGTTTCGAATAAAGTTTTAGTTTCTCAACCGAGTAAGGGTATTTTTGTCTTTCAGAAAATATTGGGCGACATTTCAATTTATTATTTAATTATTCACGAAATTAATTTGCTTATGACAAATTTACTCTTTTGGCCTTAATTCATGGCAAGTGATTTATAATATTTATGACACTTTTTCTAATCATTATTATTTGGCATGATAAATTTATGTGTATTGTCCTTAACAAAAGGCACAAATTCATCAAATGATACTTCATTTTTCATCTTCTTGACATTATGACACATTTTTTAAACTTATTTATCTTATTTTATTCATGGGTAATAACTAAACATGCTACAAATTTGTTTAATATCTCGATACTAACCGACAATTCTATTACTATAGATATAATTTTTCATATAAATTTTATAATGTCTTTCCGAACATATTTAAGAAAGTAAAACCATATTATTTTTTAGTTTCGAATAAGGTTTTGTGTCTCAACCAAGTAAGGGTATTTTTGTCATTTCGGTAAATATTGGGCGACATTTGTAACGATCTGGTAGGTGGGGAAATTGAAAAAAAATCAAAATACGGGGCGAAATGAATTGAATTAAATAATGTAGGACATAAATTGAAAATAGGTACAAGTTAAGGGATCAAACTATTATTTAATTATTCATTGAATTAATTAGTCTATAACAAATTTACTCTTTTGACCTTAATTAATGGTGAGTGATTTATTAAGTTAAAGGGTACATTTGTCCATACATTAAGTTGTAAGAGACAACCTACACTTTTATAAGTAGTTAGATTAGATTAGATTAGATTAGATTAGATTAGATTAGATTAAGATTAAATTGTATTACTATTGATACAATTTTTCATATAAATCTTATAATGTCTTTCGAACATATTTATGAAAGTAAAACAATATTATTTTTTAGTTTCGAATAAAGTTTTAGTTTCTCAGTACCGGGTTTTTGTCTTTCAAATATTGGCGACATTTCAATTTATTATTTAATTATTCACGAAATTAATTTGCTTATGACAAATTTACTCTTTTGGCCTTAATTCATGGCAAGTGATTTATAATATTTATGACACTTTTTCTAATCATTATTATTTGGCATGATAAATTTATGTGTATTGTCCTTAACAAAAGGCACAAATTCATCAAATGATACTTCATTTTTTCATCTTCTTGACATTATGACACATTTTTTAAACTTATTTATCTTATTTTATTCATGGGTAATAACTAAACATGCTACCAATTTGTTTAATATCTCGATACTAACCGACAATTCTATTACTATAGATATAATTTTTCATATAAATTTTATAATGTCTTTCGAACATATTTAAGAAAGTAAAACCATATTATTTTTTAGTTTCGAATAAGGTTTTTGTGTCTCAACCAAGTAAGGGTATTTTTGTCATTTCGGTAAATATTGGGCGACATTTGTAACGATCTGGTAGGTGGGGAAATTGAAAAAAAATCAAAATACGGGGCGAAATGAATTGAATTAAATAATGTAGGACATAAATTGAAAATAGGTACAAGTTAAGGGATCAAACTATTATTTAATTATTCATTGAATTAATTAGTCTATAACAAATTTACTCTTTTGACCTTAATTAATGGTGAGTGATTTATTAAGTTAAAGGGTACATTTGTCCATACATTAAGTTGTAAGAGACAACCTACACTTTTATAAGTGGTTAGATTAGATTAGATTAGATTAGATTAGATTAGATTAGATTAAATTAAATTGTATTACTATTGATACAATTTTTCATATAAATCTTATAATGTCTTTCGAACATATTTATGAAAGTAAAACAATATTATTTTTTAGTTTCGAATAAAGTTTTAGTTTCTCAACCGAGTAAGGGTATTTTTGTCTTTCAGAAAATATTGGGCGACATTTCAATTTATTATTTAATTATTCACGAAATTAATTTGCTTATGACAAATTTACTCTTTTGGCCTTAATTCATGGCAAGTGATTTATAATATTTATGACACTTTTTCTAATCATTATTATTTGGCATGATAAATTTATGTGTATTGTCCTTAACAAAAGGCACAAATTCATCAAATGATACTTCATTTTTCATCTTCTTGACATTATGACACATTTTTTAAACTTATTTATCTTATTTTATTCATGGGTAATAACTAAACATGCTACCAATTTGTTTAATATCTCGATACTAACCGACAATTCTATTACTATAGATATAATTTTTCATATAAATTTTATAATGTCTTTCGAACATATTTAAGAAAGTAAAACCATATTATTTTTTAGTTTCGAATAAGGTTTTTGTGTCTCAACCAAGTAAGGGTATTTTTGTCATTTCGGTAAATATTGGCGACATTTGTAACGATCTGGTAGGTGGGGAAATTGAAAAAAAATCAAAATACGGGCGAAATGAATTGAATTAAATAATGTAGGACATAAATTGAAAATAGGTACAAGTTAAGGGATCAAACTATTATTTAATTATTCATTGAATTAATTAGTCTATAACAAATTTACTCTTTTGACCTTAATTAATGGTGAGTGATTTATTAAGTTAAAGGGTACATTTGTCCATACATTAAGTTGTAAGAGACAACCTACACTTTTATATTAGATTAGATTAGATTAGATTAGATTAGATTAGATTAGATTAGATTAGATTAGATTAAATTAAATTGTATTACTATTGATACAATTTTTCATATAAATCTTATAATGTCTTTCCGAACATATTTATGAAAGTAAAACAATATTATTTTTTAGTTTCGAATAAAGTTTTAGTTTCTCAACCGAGTAAGGGTATTTTTGTCTTTCAGAAAATATTGGGCGACATTTCAATTTATTATTTAATTATTCACGAAATTAATTTGCTTATGACAAATTTACTCTTTTGGCCTTAATTCATGGCAAGTGATTTATAATATTTATGACACTTTTTCTAATCATTATTATTTGGCATGATAAATTTATGTGTATTGTCCTTAACAAAAGGCACAAATTCATCAAATGATACTTCATTTTTCATCTTCTTGACATTATGACACATTTTTTAAACTTATTTATCTTATTTTATTCATGGGTAATAACTAAACATGCTACCAATTTGTTTAATATCTCGATACTAACCGACAATTCTATTACTATAGATATAATTTTTCATATAAATTTTATAATGTCTTTCGAACATATTTAAGAAAGTAAAACCATATTATTTTTTAGTTTCGAATAAGGTTTTTGTGTCTCAACCAAGTAAGGGTATTTTTGTCATTTCGGTAAATATTGGGCGACATTTGTAACGATCTGGTAGGTGGGGAAATTGAAAAAAAAATCAAAATACGCGAAATGAATTGAATTAAATAATGTAGGACATAAACTTGAAAATAGGTACAAGTTAAGGGATCAAACTATTATTTAATTATTCATTGAATTAATTAGTCTATAACAAATTTACTCTTTTGACCTTAATTAATGGTGAGTGATTTATTAAGTTAAAGGGTACATTTGTCCATACATTAAGTTGTAAGAGACAACCTACACTTTTATAAGTAGATTAGATTAGATTAGATTAGATTAGATTAGATTAGATTAGATTAGATTAAATTAAATTGTATTACTATTGATACAATTTTTCATATAAATCTTATAATGTCTTTCGAACATATTTATGAAAGTAAAACAATATTATTTTTTAGTTTCGAATAAAGTTTTAGTTTCTCAACCGAGTAAGGGTATTTTTGTCTTTCAGAAAATATTGGGCGACATTTCAATTTATTATTTAATTATTCACGAAATTAATTTGCTTATGACAAATTTACTCTTTTGGCCTTAATTCATGGCAAGTGATTTATAATATTTATGACACTTTTTCTAATCATTATTATTTGGCATGATAAATTTATGTGTATTGTCCTTAACAAAAGGCACAAATTCATCAAATGATACTTCATTTTTTCATCTTCTTGACATTATGACACATTTTTTAAACTTATTTATCTTATTTTATTCATGGGTAATAACTAAACATGCTACCAATTTGTTTAATATCTCGATACTAACCGACAATTCTATTACTATAGATATAATTTTTCATATAAATTTTATAATGTCTTTCCGAACATATTTAAGAAAGTAAAACCATATTATTTTTTAGTTTCGAATAAGGTTTTTGTGTCTCAACCAAGTAAGGGTATTTTTGTCATTTCGGTAAATATTGGGCGACATTTGTAACGATCTGGTAGGTGGGGAAATTGAAAAAAAAATCAAAATACGGGCGAAATGAATTGAATTAAATAATGTAGGACATAAACTTGAAAATAGGTACAAGTTAAGGGATCAAACTATTATTTAATTATTCATTGAATTAATTAGTCTATAACAAATTTACTCTTTTGACCTTAATTAATGGTGAGTGATTTATTAAGTTAAAGGGTACATTTGTCCATACATTAAGTTGTAAGAGACAACCTACACTTTTATATTAGATTAGATTAGATTAGATTAGATTAGATTAGATTAGATTAGATTAGATTAAATTGTATTACTATTGATACAATTTTTCATATAAATCTTATAATGTCTTTCGAACATATTTATGAAAGCAATATTATTTTTTAGTTTCGAATAAAGTTTTAGTTTCTCAACCGAGTAAGGGTATTTTTGTCTTTCAGAAAATATTGGGCGACATTTCAATTTATTATTTAATTATTCACGAAATTAATTTGCTTATGACAAATTTACTCTTTTGGCCTTAATTCATGGCAAGTGATTTATAATATTTATGACACTTTTTCTAATCATTATTATTTGGCATGATAAATTTATGTGTATTGTCCTTAACAAAAGGCACAAATTCATCAAATGATACTTCATTTTTCATCTTCTTGACATTATGACACATTTTTTAAACTTATTTATCTTATTTTATTCATGGGTAATAACTAAACATGCTACCAATTTGTTTAATATCTCGATACTAACCGACAATTCTATTACTATAGATATAATTTTTCATATAAATTTTATAATGTCTTTCGAACATATTTAAGAAAGTAAAACCATATTATTTTTTAGTTTCGAATAAGGTTTTGTGTCTCAACCGAGTAAGGGTATTTTTGTCATTTCGGTAAATATTGGGCGACATTTGTAACGATCTGGTAGGTGGGGAAATTGAAAAAAAATCAAAATACGGGCGAAATGAATTGAATTAAATAATGTAGGACATAAATTGAAAATAGGTACAAGTTAAGGGATCAAACTATTATTTAATTATTCATTGAATTAATTAGTCTATAACAAATTTACTCTTTTGACCTTAATTAATGGTGAGTGATTTATTAAGTTAAAGGGTACATTTGTCCATACATTAAGTTGTAAGAGACAACCTACACTTTTATAAGTAGTTAGATTAGATTAGATTAGATTAGATTAGATTAGATTAGATTAAATTAAATTGTATTACTATTGATACAATTTTTCATATAAATCTTATAATGTCTTTCGAACATATTTATGAAAGTAAAACAATATTATTTTTTAGTTTCGAATAAAGTTTTAGTTTCTCAACCGAGTAAGGGTATTTTTGTCTTTCAGAAAATATTGGGCGACATTTCAATTTATTATTTAATTATTCACGAAATTAATTTTCTTATGACAAATTTACTCTTTTGGCCTTAATTCATGGCAAGTGATTTATAATATTTATGACACTTTTTCTAATCATTATTATTTGGCATGATAAATTTATGTGTATTGTCCTTAACAAAAGGCACAAATTCATCAAATGATACTTCATTTTTTCATCTTCTTGACATTATGACACATTTTTTAAACTTATTTATCTTATTTTATTCATGGGTAATAACTAAACATGCTACCAATTTGTTTAATATCTCGATACTAACCGACAATTCTATTACTATAGATATAATTTTTCATATAAATTTTATAATGTCTTTTTCGAACATATTTAAGAAAGTAAAACCATATTATTTTTTAGTTTCGAATAAGGTTTTTGTGTCTCAACCAGAGTAAGGGTATTTTTGTCATTTCGGTAAATATTGGGCGACATTTGTAACGATCACGGTAGGTGGGGAAATTGAAAAAAAATCAAAATACGGGGCGAAATGAATTGAATTAAATAATGTAGGACATAAATTGAAAATAGGTACAAGTTAAGGGATCAAACTATTATTTAATTATTCATTGAATTAATTAGTCTATAACAAATTTACTCTTTTGACCTTAATTAATGGTGAGTGATTTATTAAGTTAAAGGGTACATTTGTCCATACATTAAGTTGTAAGAGACAACCTACACTTTTATAAGTAGTTAGATTAGATTAGATTAGATTAGATTAGATTAGATTAGATTAGATTAAATTAAATTAAATTGTATTACTATTGATACAATTTTTCATATAAATCTTATAATGTCTTTTCCGAACATATTTATGAAAGTAAAACAATATTATTTTTTAGTTTCTCGTAATAATAGTTTTCGACCGAGTAAGGGTATTTTTGTCTTTCAGAAAATATTGGGCGACATTTCAATTTATTATTTAATTATTCACGAAATTAATTTGCTTATGACAAATTTACTCTTTTGGCCTTAATTCATGGCAAGTGATTTATAATATTTATGACACTTTTTCTAATCATTATTATTTGGCATGATAAATTTATGTGTATTGTCCTTAACAAAAGGCACAAATTCATCAAATGATACTTCATTTTTCATCTTCTTGACATTATGACACATTTTTTAAACTTATTTATCTTATTTTATTCATGGGTAATAACTAAACATGCTACCAATTTGTTTAATATCTCGATACTAACAGACAAGTCGATTACTATAGATATAATTTTTCATATAAATTTTATAATGTCTTTCCGAACATATTTAAGAAAGTAAAACCATATTATTTTTTAGTTTCGAATAAGGTTTTTGTGTCTCAACCAAGTAAGGGTATTTTTGTCATTTCGGTAAATATTGGGCGACATTTGTAACGATCGGTAGGTGGGGAAATTGAAAAAAAAAAATATAGGGCGAAATGAATTGAATTAAATAATGTAGGACATAAATTGAAAATAGGTACAAGTTAAGGGATCAAACTATTATTTAATTATTCATTGAATTAATTAGTCTATAACAAATTTACTCTTTTGACCTTAATTAATGGTGAGTGATTTATTAAGTTAAAGGGTACATTTGTCCATACATTAAGTTGTAAGAGACAACCTACACTTTTATAAGTAGTTAGATTAGATTAGATTAGATTAGATTAGATTAGATTAGATTAGATTATTAAATTGTATTACTATTGATACAATTTTTCATATAAATCTTATAATGTCTTTCGAACATATTTATGAAAGTAAAACAATATTATTTTTTAGTTTCGAATAAAGTTTTAGTTTCTCAACCGAGTAAGGGTATTTTTGTCTTTCAGAAAATATTGGGCGACATTTCAATTTATTATTTAATTATTCACGAAATTAATTTGCTTATGACAAATTTACTCTTTTGGCCTTAATTCATGGCAAGTGATTTATAATATTTATGACACTTTTTCTAATCATTATTATTTGGCATGATAAATTTATGTGTATTGTCCTTAACAAAAGGCACAAATTCATCAAATGATACTTCATTTTTCATCTTCTTGACATTATGACACATTTTTTAAACTTATTTATCTTATTTTATTCATGGGTAATAACTAAACATGCTACCAATTTGTTTAATATCTCGATACTAACGACAATTCTATTACTATAGATATAATTTTTCATATAAATTTTATAATGTCTTTCGAACATATTTAAGAAAGTAAAACCATATTATTTTTTAGTTTCGAATAAGGTTTTTGTGTCTCAACCAAGTAAGGGTATTTTTGTCATTTCAATAAATATTGGGCGACATTTGTAACGATCCTGGTAGGTGGGGAAATTGAAAAAAAAATCAAAATACAGGAAATGAATTGAATTAAATAATGTAGGACATAAATTGAAAATAGGTACAAGTTAAGGGATCAAACTATTATTTAATTATTCATTGAATTAATTAGTCTATAACAAATTTACTCTTTTGACCTTAATTAATGGTGAGTGATTTATTAAGTTAAAGGGTACATTTGTCCATACATTAAGTTGTAAGAGACAACCTACACTTTTATAAGTAGTTAGATTAGATTAGATTAGATTAGATTAGATTAGATTAGATTAGAAATTAAATTGTATTACTATTGATACAATTTTTCATATAAATCTTATAATGTCTTTCGAACATATTTATGAAAGTAAAACAATATTATTTTTTAGTTTCGAATAAAGTTTTAGTTTCTCAACCAGTAAGGGTATTTTGTCTTTCAGAAAATATTGGGCGACATTTCAATTTATTATTTAATTATTCACGAAATTAATTTGCTTATGACAAATTTACTCTTTTGGCCTTAATTCATGGCAAGTGATTTATAATATTTATGACACTTTTTCTAATCATTATTATTTGGCATGATACATTTATGTGTATTGTCCTTAACAAAAGGCACAAATTCATCAAATGATACTTCATTTTTTCATCTTCTTGACATTATGACACATTTTTTAAACTTATTTATCTTATTTTATTCATGGGTAATAACTAAACATGCTACCAATTTGTTTAATATCTCGATACTAACCGACAATTCTATTACTATAGATATAATTTTTCATATAAATTTTATAATGTCTTTCCAGAACATATTTAAGAAAGTAAAACCATATTATTTTTTAGTTTCGAATAAGGTTTTTGTGTCTCAACCAAGTAAGGGTATTTTTGTCATTTCGGTAAATATTGGGCGACATTTGTAACGATCACGGTAGGGGAAATTGAAAAAAAAATCAAAATACAGGGCGAAATGAATTGAATTAAATAATGTAGGACATAAATTGAAAATAGGTACAAGTTAAGGGATCAAACTATTATTTAATTATTCATTGAATTAATTAGTCTATAACAAATTTACTCTTTTGACCTTAATTAATGGTGAGTGATTTATTAAGTTAAAGGGTACATTTGTCCATACATTAAGTTGTAAGAGACAACCTACACTTTTATAAGTAGTTAGATTAGATTAGATTAGATTAGATTAGATTAGATTAGATTAAATTGTATTACTATTGATACAATTTTTCATATAAATCTTATAATGTCTTTACCGAACATATTTATGAAAGTAAAACAATATTATTTTTTAGTTTCGAATAAAGTTTTAGTTTCTCAACCGAGTAAGGGTATTTTTGTCTTTCGAGAAAATATTGGGCGACATTTCAATTTATTATTTAATTATTCACGAAATTAATTTGCTTATGACAAATTTACTCTTTTGGCCTTAATTCATGGCAAGTGATTTATAATATTTATGACACTTTTTTCTAATCATTATTATTTGGCATGATAAATTTATGTGTATTGTCCTTAACAAAAGGCACAAATTCATCAAATGATACTTCATTTTTTCATCTTCTTGACATTATGACACATTTTTTAAACTTATTTATCTTATTTTATTCATGGGTAATAACTAAACATGCTACTACAATTTGTTTAATATCTCGATACTAACCGACAATTCTATTACTATAGATATAATTTTTCATATAAATTTTATAATGTCTTTCCCGAACATATTTAAGAAAGTAAAACCATATATTTTTTTAGTTTCAAATAAGGTTTTTGTGTCTCAACCAAGTAAGGGTATTTTTGTCATTTCAGTAAATATTGGGCGACATTTGTTACGATCTGGTAGGTGGGGGAAATTGAAAAAAAATCAAAATACAAGACGAAATGAATTGAATTAAATAATGTAGGTAAATTTGAAAATAGGTACAAGTTAAGGGATCAAACTATTATTTAATTATTCATTGAATTAATTAGTCTATAACAAATTTACTCTTTTGACCTTAATTAATGGTGAGTGATTTATTAAGTTAAAGGTACATTTGTCCATACATTAAGTTGTAAGAGACAACCTACACTTTTATAAGTAGTTAGATTAGATTAGATTAGATTAGATTAGATTAGATTAAATTAAATTAAATTGTATTACTATTGATACAATTTTTCATATAACTCTTATAACGTCTTTCCCGAACATATTTATGAAATTAAAACAATATTATTTTTTTTAGTTTCGAATAAAGTTTTAGTTTCTCAACCGAGTAAGGGTATTTTTGTCTTTCAGAAAATATTGGGCGACATTTCAATTTATTATTTAATTATTCACGAAATTAATTTGCTTATGACAAATTTACTCTTTTGGCCTTAATTCATGGCAAGTGATTTATAATATTTATGACACTTTTTTTCTAATCATTATTATTTGGCATGATAAATTTATGTGTATTGTCCTTAACAAAAGGCACAAATTCATCAAATGATACTTCATTTTTTCATCTTCTTGACATTATGACACATTTTTTAAACTTATTTATCTTATTTTATTCATGGGTAATAACTAAACATGCTACCAATTTGTTTAATATCTCGATACTAACCGACAATTCTATTACTATAGATATAATTTTTCATATAAATTTTATAATGTCTTTCCCGAACATATTTAAGAAAGTAAAACAATATTATTTTTTTAGTTTCGAATAAAGTTTTAGTTTCTCAACCGAGTAAGGGTATTTTTATCTTTCAGAAAATATTGGGCGACATTTCAATTTATTATTTAATTATTCACGAAATTAATTTGCTTATGACAAATTTACACTTTTGCCTGCCTTAATTCATGATGTCCAAGTGATTTATAATATTTATGACACTTTTTTCTAATCATTATTATTTGGCATGATAAATTTATGTGTATTGTCCTTAACAAAAGGCACAAATTCATCAAATGATACTTCATTCTTTCATCTTCTTGACATTATGACACATTTTTTTAAACTTATTTATCTTATTTTATTCATGGGTAATAACTAAACATGCTACCAATTTGTTTAATATCTAGATAGAGTAACGAAAATTCTATTACTATAGATATAATTTTTCATATAAATTTTATAATGTCTTTCTAGAACATATTTAAGAAAGTAAAACAATATTATTTTTTTAGTTTCGAATAAAGTTTTAGTTTCTCAACCAGAGTAAGGGTATTTTTTATCTTTAGAAAATATTGGGCGACATTTCAATTTATTATTTAATTATTCACGAAATTAATTTGTTTATGACAAATTTTGCTCTTTTTTGTTAATTCATGGCAAGTGATTTATAATATTTATGACACTTTTTTCTAATCATTATTATTTGGCATGATAAATTTATGTGTATTGTACTTAACAAAAGGCACAAATTCATCAAATAATACTTCATTCTTTCATCTTCTTGACATTATGACACATTTTTTAAACTTATTTATCTTATTTTAATAATGGGTAATAACTAAACAGGCTACCAATTTGTTTAATATCTCGATACTAACCGACAATTCTATTACTATAGATATATTTTTTGATATAAATTTTATAATGTTTCGAACATATTTAAGAAAGTAAACCATATTATTATTTTAGTTTGAATAAGTTTTGTGTTTCAACCGAGGTAAAGTATTTTTGTCATTTTTAAATATTAGGCGACATTTGTAACGATCCTGATAGGTGGGGGAAATTGAAAAAAAAACAAAATACAGGACGAAATGAATTGAATTAAATAATGTAGGACATAAATTGAAAATAGGTACAAGTTAAGGGATCAAACTATTATTTAATTATTCATTGAATTAATTAGTCTATAACAAATTTACTCTTTTAAACTTAATTAATGGTGAGTGATTTATTAAGTTAAAGGGTATATTTGTCCATACATTAAGTTGTAAGAGACAACTTACACTTTTATAAGTAGTTAGATTAGATTAGATTAGATTAGATTAGATTAGATTAGATTAAATTAAATTGTATTACTATTGATAAATTTTTTCATATAACTCTTATAATGTCTTTCCCGAACATATTTATGAAATTAAACAATATTATTTTTTTAGTTTCGAATAAAGTTTTAATTTCTCAACCGAGTAAGGGTATTTTTGTCTTTCAGAAAATATTGGGCGACATTTCAATTTATTATTTAATTATTCACGAAATTAATTTGCTTATGACAAATTTACACTTTTTGCCTTAATTCATGGCAAGTGATTTATAATATTTATGACACTTTTTTCTAATCATTATTATTTGGCATGATAAATTTATGTGTATTGTCCTTAACAAAAGGCACAAATTCATCAAATGATACTTCATTTTTTCATCTTCTTGACATTATGACACATTTTTTAAAACTTATTTATCTTATTTTATTCATGGGTAATAACTAAACATGCTACCAATTTGTTTAATATCTCGATAGTAACCGAAAATTCTATTACTATAGATTTAATTTTTCATATAAATTTTATAATGTCTTTCCCAAACATATTTAAGAAAGTAAAATCATATTATTTTTTTAGTTTCGAATAAGCTTTTTGAGTATCAACCGAGTAAGGGTATTTTTGTCATTTCAATAAATATTGGGCGACATTTGTAACGATCCTGGTAGGTGGGGGAAATTGAAAAAAAATCAAAATACAGGACGAAATGAATTGAATTAAATAATGTAGGACATAACTTGACAATAGGTAGAAGTTGAGGGATTAAACTATTATTTAATTATTCATTGAATTAATTAGTCTATAACAAATTTACTCTTTTGACCTTAATTAATGGTGAGTGATTTATTAAGTTAAAGGGTACATTTGTCCATACATTAAGTTGTAAGAGACAACATACACTTTTATAAGTAGTTAGATTAGATTTTAGTAGCACCAAATGTAACCTTATTATCCACATTATAGGATTGCAAGTACATATTGGAAAATATAAATTCAGTAACTTTGTTAGTGAATAAACACTTGAGATAAAAAAAAAAAAAAAAAAAACCTTGTACAAATCAGAACTAATCCTAGGTCAGAGGAATATTTTTAGTACAAAATTTTGTTTTTTAAAAAACTAAAATCCCTTTGCAACAAAGGGAGTATAACTTTAGTACAATCAAAAAAAATTATTTTTGGAATATCAAACTTACTGCAATCTAAATAGAATGTTTGGGGGCTCAACTTGGAGGCAGCCCTAGTTTTATTTGGAAGGGTATTTGGAGTTCTGGGTGGTTCTAAATAAAGGCATTAGATGGTGGATCAAAGATGGAGTGACGATGAATATTTGGACAAGGCGGTCGCATAATGTTGGTGTTAGGTGATCGTCTTCTCTTTGTTGTCACGGATTAAACTACTGTTAAATAGGCGATCGTCTAATGTCGATGTTAGGCAACCGTCTTGTCCCGTCTGACAGTTTTGCTCGATTTATTTATTTAAGGGTTTTAGGGTTTCTGTTGTATCTATATATAAGTTGTATCCCTAAAACGTTTTCAAGATTGACTTTAATAAAATTTCGATAGTCCGTTGGCCTCAATCTCTCTCTCTCTCTTATTTGTGATTGATCTTGTCATATTTTACTAATTTGTTTGTAAAGTCTTTCGCTATCCACAACAGATACCCGGCTACGCGACTATAATTATTTTAGAGTAGTTACTCCTAATATTCCTCGGCTTGATCGTGGGAAGGTTCAGGACTTGTATATTCCTGGAGCTAGAATGTGGATCGGGGACATGCTTAGTCTTCTTTCCCATCGTTGGGATGTGTTGGAAATCTCTAGCATTCTTCTCTCCTTAGAGCGAAATAAAGGTGCGGATTCGACATTTTTTTAACAATGACATTTATACAGTTAAAACTGCATATAGAGTGGCCAGAACTATTTTTGAACCGGGGGAGGTAGTGGTTCTGGGAAAGTAGAACACTCCCTTCGTCTCAAAATAAATACTTCCTCCGTCCCTAATTGATCGTCCTAGTTGATCCGGCGCATAATTTAAGAAAAAACAATTGATTTGATTATTTATATTGATTTAATCTGTAGTTTCCTTTAAAGCTCATGCGTATGTGGTTCATAATTGAAGTATGGTGGAAAATTAAGGATAAAGTGGTAAAAGTGATGTTATAAAAAGATAAGTTTCAAACTGGAAAATTATTTTGGGACGGACGAAAAAGGAAAGGAAGACGTTAATTTAGGGACGGAGGGAGTAATATTTTAGAAATTTACACACAGATTAAAGAAGTTTATACAAAAACTGATCTACCTTTGTTTAAATACAATAATTGCTAATAAGTTGAATGATTATTTTTCTCGTTACTTTAACGTCACTCTTTAAATCATCCTACTTTTTCCGATACAACATTTAATTAGAGAATAGTTAGCAAGGGCAATTTTTTTTTTTTGAAATCTTATAACATTATTTATATTCGGATAAAATTCTTTTTTTAAAACATCATAAATTTTGGACGGGGGAGTATTATTTTGTCCTTGGAAATTCCTCGATCCAAAGGTTAAGCATTTTCTTTGGAGAGCTTGTAGAAACTGCTTGCGTATATGAGTCAATCTGCTTGCTTCATCGAGGGGTTCAAATCCATAGAATAATTGGCACTTGTTCCTTGCATGCCCTGTTGCTCAAGAATGTTGGAGGGAGGTGGGTTTGCTTCACAAGGTCGAGGAGTGTGCTCAGGAGGCAGTCTTTTACTGAGTGGGTTGTTTTGGAGTTCTGCAGAATTGTACCAGGGAACACTCTAATGTGTTTTCCATGCTTTTATGGAGTACTTGGCTAAACATGAATGCTAAGCATTGGAAGAATCCTCTCATTCAACCAACTGGACTTGTATATCGGCGGTACTTTTTGAGTTAAAAAATGTTAATCCTAATTTTTTTTTAGTGAGAACGCTATTAATATCACTCTTTGGGTCTTTCCGTTGGTATTAGTAGTACTAAGAAAATAATGATTTTATCTGGATAAATCGTGCTATTAGTCCCGACCACCTATTGTGTATCAAATATTAGAGACAACTTGGCTTATTTATTACATTTATCCTTAATCCTAACTACCAATCGACACCTACGACAATCAGTAAAAATGACCCAAAACTCTGAGACATCAATATTCCCAAACTATATATCACATCCCTAACAACCTTCGAATCCACTTCAAAAACAACTGAGCTGCTGACCATGCACCCACGAAAGAGCTTCCCGCAGCCCCATAGCCTCCGCCTCTGCCTCCCTGACCGAAAAAATTCTCTTTGAAAACCGCAGACTAGGAATTCAAGAATTGACTGTATTCATCCCTAATGATCATATCCACACCAATACAAGCAGCGTTCTTGAAAATGGCAGCATCAACATTACATTTGAGATATCCATTAGCACGTCCATGCCAAACCTCACAACACTACCTATTCTTATCGACTACCAAACAAATCCATAAAGTTTTACAAAAAGGGCTTGTTTTTTCTCCATTGAGTTTTATTCGGAGAATCGCTAATGGTGCATCTCACCGCTTGGCTCGATCTTCAATTTTTTTTTGAGTAATGCTAGAGTCACTCTAATAGCACTTAATTTTGGGTACCAAATGATGTGGCTTTCAATGTGTCATCTTATTTGACATTTTATGGGCTCCACTATAAGTTAAGGATAATCTTTGAGGCTAGCAATAGCACTGATTTTTACAAAATGATGTGGCATCTTATGTGTCATATTGTTAACATAACTTTTTAACTTATAGTGGAGCCCATAAATGTCAAATAAGATGACAAACCACATCATTTGGTGCACAAAATGAGCTAATAAGTGACTCTAGATTACTCATAAGTTAAAAAGTTATGTTAACAATATGACACATAAGATGCCACATCATTTGGTACCCAAAATTGAGTGCTATTAGAGTGGCTCTAGCATTACCATTTTTTTTTTTATCAAATCCTTTTATTAGTTTGAAACCTCACTCTTGTTGAAATCTTATGTAGGAACCGAATCCGTCCCAAAATAAGTAGTTGTTTTAGCAATTCGCACACATAATAAGGGTACTTAAAAAAAGACCGATCTATCTTATTTAAATTCATTTATCGTAGATAAGTTGCGCTATTATTTTCTTTTTCACTCTTAACAACCCTCTCTTTAATACTCCCTCCATCCCTAAATTATCGTCCTCCTTTCCTTTTTCGTCTGTCCCAATATAATTGTCCACTTTGAAACTTACCTTTTTAGAACATCACTTTTACCACTTTTTTATTTTTCACTACTTTATTATGGGTCAATATACATGGGCATTAAAGGTCACATTAAACAATATTTGAAACTTCAACGACGATTATTTAGAACGGAGTAACATTTAATTTGATAGAAGTAAATTTGGGTAATTTTGATAAAATATAAACAAATGTTTGTTAAAATCCTATAACAACACTTATTTCAGAACACAAATTTTTTTAATAAAATAACACTTATTTTAAGATGGAATTAGTATTTAAAAAGTTTTATTTATGAAGATGAGCACTTTTTTCTTATGGAAACCACGAGATCAATATCCGAAAAATTAAAAGTCCAAAAATATGATGAGTGATAAAGGCAAGCATGTGATGCCTTTTTGATGTTTTCTGCCTTTTTGTCCTACATGTCTTCTTCCCTTTTTAAATCCTATGACTAATTACGACTTTCACGATTTTGTATAAAAAGTTTACTATTTTATTTTGAGATATTTTATTTAAAAAATTATTTTTTATAAATTAATGTATAAAGATATTATTTTATTATTAATGAGTTATTAAACATATTATTTTTCTTAAAAAATTAACTTTTAAACAGAAACTCTTTACACGAAACAAAATGAGTAATTAGGTCTCTTTGTGATGCAAAAGTTTAATCATATTTTTTTATGGGTGGTTGCCTGGTTGGTCATATCTTCACATGCGCATGTTTTCAATAGCAGTTGCCATTTTGCCGACTTTGGCCGTTGGATGGAAAATTATTTAGATAATTTTATTTTTATCAAATATTTATTTGATATTTTCATCTTTTCAAAAAAAAAAAAGAGTCAAATCTTTTTAGAAATGCTATACGCAGTTAGAATTCAGAAACTTTACTAAACAGAAACCGTCATTGATGATGCTCCCAATGATGAATCATCTATTGTATCATCAAGAAAAATTGCAGCAGAATAATTTAAGCAAAGAATAAACAAAGCAAACAGAACAATACCAAGCTGTGACTTATGTCTACAAGTAAAATACTTATAGACGGTACCTCAGGATAAAATTTCCATTTGATTAAAAGATTGTAATAACTTTTAATAAGAAAACCAACCATTTGAGAGTGAAAATCGTTACGAAAACTCTTATGAGAGAAAATAGATCTATTTTATACTGAACACTTTTGGAAACACTTGGTTATAATGAAAAGAGAACAAAGAGTATATGACTAAAACATTGAACAACAAAACTGATGAGCCTCTTGATGTTGCATCATTCACTGACACATCGCCTCTGTAGCATTACTTGTATGAAATTCTTTCTGAAAATTCTCAACTTGGGTCAGTGATGTCGAAGGTCGTTCACTTGTTTATATAGAGCTGTAGGAAACATATTTTCCAAGAAAACACTTCAACAAAATAATATTAGGATTATGAAAATGTTTATAAGGAAGATAAATCTATATATGGAAAATAAATCTATTTTATATTTTTATGTCATAATTTTTTAAAATAAAATTTTTAAGTGAAATGAATCAAAATAAAATAACAGACTATTTATCCAAAACAGAATGAAATCATTTTTCTAACTTGTGTCTGCGTTAAAATGACACTTTTTTTTAAAAGGTTGAAAGTGGTTTTAAAGAGCCATCAATCATGGAAAGACAGAAATTGCATGTGAGGTGAAGAATCTTCAACCTCTTCTACTCGGGGAAAAAAATATTTGAACTTTTTGGAATACTTAATTTTGGAGGCATTAGCCACTAGTATATGCTTTGGAAAGATTGTAGAGACAGTTAAATTATATATATATATATATATATATATATATATATATATATATATATATATATATATATATATATATATATATATATATTTATATATATTTATATATATACACACACATACGTGAGATATTTTTATTCGTGTTAATGTTAGTATGAAACTAGATTAATGTAGGTTTAATAAACAATTTGGTCCCTAAACTTAACTTGATTAATTGATTTGATTCAATATCTTTCACTCTTCTTACTTCATCCGTCGAAAATTATTGTCTTATATTTTTTTATACATTCCATTGTTTGAAAGTTTTCTTTTTAGAACATCATTTTTATCAATTTATTTTTATTTTTCTTACTTTAATTTTGGGTCATTTATACACAAACTTTAAAGAAAACTATCCATTATGCTGTAAACACTCAAATTTTGTACCCCTTTTATATAAATGTCATATAAAATGTTATTATAAATTAAGATGGACTAAAAATTCACCCTTTATACATTTCAGGGACTAAAACATCAAAAACAAACTTGGAGGGGGCCTAAACGTCAAAATGTTACAAGAAAGGGGAAAAAAATAAACAAAGAACTGAGTCTGGCGCGACCCCAGATGCTGTTGTACACTGCCCAAAGTTTGTTGCACCATGCAATCCATTTCTCTTCGACAATTTCCAAGGTGGTACATGTCCAAGCCTGTCGGCACCCATTTTGAGATGTACGACACCCCTTTTCTTGGTTGCCCAGTCCTCAGAACGTGGTACAGTGCAAGGTGGCGGCTGACCTTTACGACCCTAATATAGCCTCCTATTCCTTGAGAAGTCCGTTGCTTCCACTCGAAGATTGCCTCTTCAGCGCACAGAGACCACTTAGTTTTCGTATAAATAGGAGCTCCTCCTCTTCAGAAAAGAGCGTTCCACCACCATGCTGTTGATACGTTGTCAGAATCTCTCCTCAACAACAACACACACAACAATGCATAACACACACATACATACCCACTGCACACACACAAAGATACACACCCAATACTCTTGCAAACACACATATACAAACACACCCACTACACACACATACACACACACACACCTACTACTCATATATACACACACATCCACTACACACACATACACATAGCAAAATACACACACACATACACAAATACACACAACAACAAACAAAAAAAAAACTTCCTTTCTCGAGAAGACACGGGGAACGAAAGGAGATCGCCTAAGCCAAGGCATACCAGGTACAGACTATCACGCTCCAAAGGTTATGCATCTTTGATATTCTGTTCCCGTAGCTATTTCTTTTAGCCTGTAAATAAAATGTAAATATACATACTTTGTAGATCTGTAAATATTCCTACCGTTTATATATATAATAGATTCTGTGTGCATAAGGCAGTCCTTGAAAAAGTTCTGAGCATTATTCAACCACGGGTTTTATGTAAAAAAGAAAATTGTAGATAGCTATCTGATTTTTAAGATTTAGATAATTTTTTGGTTATATATATATATATATAGCCCCTAAGGGGGTGGCCCAGTGGTAGACATGAGGCTTTACAAAGTGTGAGGTCTCAGGTTCGATCCCTTCCCATGCCCCCCTTAGAGCAAAAAAAAAAAAAAAAAATATATATATATATATATATATATGTTAAAGTTAGTTTTTTTTTACTGTTTATATTTTGGATCGAATAAATTAGTTTATCCTGTTTAGTTAGATTTTCTTTATATATAATGTAAATAAGTGTTTTTTTTTTATTGGACGAATTAGCAAAGATAGCCGTCCCCAGGAAGAAAAATAGAAATGCCCTAGTGTGGGTTCTCGGGATGTGGCTCCCCCGCCCCGCGCGCCCTTGGATAGGGGTGCGCGTACGTGCGGATGAGGTGACATCTACTGCTCCCGTTCCACCCTCCCTTGTTTAGGGGAGGACGAAATCAAAAGTGTGGGAGGAGTGATGTCGGAATAGCGCGTTGGAATGCGCCTCGGTTGCCTTTAGTGGATTTTGATCCAATATGTGAGCTTTGGGTTTCCCGCATCAAGTCAAGTTATCCCTTGTTTAGGGATATCGATATGAGAATGCATCACCCTTTGCATCACCTTTCTATTCCCATTTTCCCTTTGGGAAAACGTTGCAAGGAAAACGTGAAAGTGCAAGGAAGGAATGTTGCAGCCGCCCCACTATGGATTTTATGAAAATAGCCTTATAGCCTATTTCGGATCACTATGAGTGCTTTGAGTTTTCTACGTCAAGTTATCCCTTGTTTAGGGGATACCAGGACATAGGAATACATCACCTTTCCATTCTCATTCTCCCTTTGGGAGAACGTGAAAGTGCAAAGAAAGATGTCAGCGAGGCCCCACCGATCCAAAATGTTTTTAGAGTCGCCATCTTTATTTTAAGGAAAAATAAAGCAAAACCAGAAAAAGAACCAGAGATAAAGAAAACGGGTTCGGAGGCTAAGTTACGAGTTGGGAAGGTGCTAGGCACCCAACTCGCCCTTTCGGTCTCAAAACGGTTTTTGGCTAAAGTATGTTTTTTGTTATATTTATTTAACAGGTAAATAAAGCATTAACTGCCTACAAATACATCCATTACATCTATATTATTTATAGACTTGCAACAGTCTATTTTACAAACAATTACAAATATACTTGAAAATATTTGGTCATAATAACGGCTACATTTAGTATTATTTCCTAACTAAATCCGGGCAGCATAACTGCTTAAATGACTACATTGGGCCGGATTGGAAATAATACTTTTACAAAAATGACAAGACTTTAAAATAAAAACTTACAGACAGCCTAGGGTGTGCTCGCTCTGTCCCTCGGAGAGAGAGAGTCTTTTTGTTGTTGTTGTTGTTGTTGTTGTTGTGTGTTGTGTGTTGTGTGTTGTGTGAGTTTGGGCAGCGTGACTGCTTCTGAAAGTTACTTTCGGCCTATGGTTTTGGGCAGGGTAACTGTTTGTGTTTGGTTGTTTGTTGGCTTGAGGTAGGCTGAAATCGGCAGAATAACGACTTATTTCTGGCAATTTGGCCTTTTAAATCGGGAAGAGCAACTGCTCTTTCCACGATTTTTGGACCGGGGAAAAAGGGTGGATACCTAGCTGGGGGGGCTAAAGTACACTTCTACCGGTTGGTTTTGTGTTTGGCAGGGTTTCGAGGCTTTTTGAGGTGATCACTCACTATCTCACATCGCTCTCTAATTCTCCAGCGTAACGTTAACGCGGAGAAGCTTTACGAAGGAATGTCTGTTGAAATGAGAAGCCGGGTGCCTCTATTTATAGGAGGAAGCTGGGACATCGGAGGAATTAAAATTTCTTCTCTGCGCATCGTTTGGTTGTACACCGCGCTGAAAAATTTGTGAATTACGGCAACAAACTTGATGAACAGTGGCAGAGGAGGAAAATTGGGCGCCATGCCCAAACATTATGGGAGCCATGCCCATTTTCAAAATATGTCATTTTTTGAACACTTTAGTCCCTGCAATTCGTCCTTTTGCGCATCCTGCTTTGTCCTTTTGCACTTTTGACCCTGTAACTTGACATTTGTTAATGTTTTAACAGGTCTTGATATTTTTTGTCATGTCACATACCAGGGGTATGAAGTTGGGGTGTCTACACCTAGCCACCTGAGCAACAGGCTCGTAATCATCATCATCAACCCGCCTGTCATTCTGCTCCAGCCATCTCTTCACACTGCCAATGAAGATTTCATCAGCACTCTTGTAGTCTGGCTCGAAGACCAATAGGTCCTCGACCACGTCGTGCTGCTACCTCAGAGTATAATCCGGCTCCAAATGCCTACCAATGCCAGTAGGAATGCTTGTAATCACAGCAAAGTCGCAGAGGGTTCACGTCGTGTTGCTGCCTCAGCGACGGTTCACGCGGCCTATGCCTTCTCGCCCTACTACTCTCCAACTATAAAGCTTCTCACACACGTTCCAACTAGCAGCTGTTCACCAAGGTTCCAAAACATTCCACCGTCTTGCCTTCCAGTCAAGTCACAATTAACTCATAAATCCATAAGTGTTGAAGCCCGATGCAAGAGCAATAACATCGAGCATAAGCGCTCCCCGATTCGAGCATAAATATTTACAAGACAAGGAGCTAGGGGCCACTGATGTGCCTGGCTCAAACCCGGTCACGAGCAAAGCATGATAGATCATCACGTGCCAGTCATGGGCTTGCTAGCAAGGGACCCACATGCCTAACGGACAGAGCTGGCAAGGTACCCTAGCAGAGAATCGTTATATCCCGTCTAAGCCTGGTCGAGCATCGACCTTGCCTGCCTGACCAGGGGGCCATGCTCGAGAATCACACTTGTCATCATCGGACTAGCATCATATAGCCAGGAAGAGCCATGCTCGCCCGAGCATGTATCGATCAAGAGAATCTCAGAGACTTGCTCTCCAAAACAGGTCAAAGGTTTCCTTATCTGAGCAGAACATATTCCTTATCTACTCCTGACATTCTCGCGACCAGCTGCCTATCACGCCTATAACTTAGGAGTTTCCTCATAAATCTACTAGGTAACTATGGAAGTGAATCCTAGACAGATTCTCTGACATTGGGGGCCTATAAATACCCTTCCATAAATTCTAAACAAGGTACATACACTTTCTTGAGCCTTGAACCTCTGTCAAATTCTTTTTTGACTCACACAATACTTACTCTCACGCCGGAGTGGTTTCGCGAGGCCAAGCCTTTCACTCCCTTAAGGTGTTTTCGTGTTGTTAGACAAGTTCAAGGAAGCAAATCAATCCATACAATCAAGCCCAGACATCCTAATCTCAAAATTGACTCCTAGAAAATAATGCAAGCACAACTCAAAGAGCGCCAAGATGGAAAGACAAATGATCAAAGGATAAAGAATTTGGGCATTTCAATCTCAAGATTTTCAGAATTTTTAAAATTTAGCAACCAAACCATACTCCTAAATTTAAAGTAAAAGGAGAAGGGAAGGAAAGAAAACTCCCTTAAATTTGATTTCTTATGGAATCCGAGTCGAAAATACCCACTCTAAGAATCTCCTCAAGCAACCTACTACAATGAAAGCGCTAAGCCCCTGCATCAAATCAAGCTCAAAAGAAAAGAGTAGAATCGCAATTATGAAATAAAAAAGAAAAGAAAATCTTTTTTGTGTGGGGACAATATGCACACCTCCCTACAAACCAACAAACTCGGGAGGGCTTCAAAAAGTGATACAATATACAAAACATATAAATACAAAAGCAAGTAAATTAACTAAAAAAAAACATGCTCAAAATACAAATAGCATCGCTTGGTATCGATATTAGCATATAGGAGCAAAAATTAAACCATTCCCCGACAGCGGCGCCAAAAACTTGATGTGCGCACAAACGCAACTCGGACAAGAATTCTCGGTCGTATCAAGTAATAAAGTGTACATAAGTACGAGTTATCGATCCCACGGAGAATGTACATAATTTTCACTCCAACTAAGTACCAAAATTAGGCTAACTAATTGTATTTAAGCGAGAAAAAAAATGAATTAAAATTTTAAAATGTAAACAACCTAAAAAAGCAACTAAGTTTACTCTATTGTGGAGATGGTTTGGCAACAACAAATCAAAATAAAAAGATAGGAGTGCAATATTTCTAGTTTAGCCGACGTTTAATTTTAATCATCTTTCTGCTTTTCTTTAATTCAAGTCTTGGTAGTCGGGCACACAACATTATTCACTTCGGGCTCTCCCAACGTATATTAAATCTAGCTACAATTCCTAGCTACGGGCTCTTGCATCTTATAACATAGGAAAAAATAGCCGCTAGTTAAAACAAACACCTAATGACTATCTATGCACGATTTGCTCTCAGTCTCATGTAATACAAACAATTATTGTGATTTTCGAAATTAATAGGACAGACTCTCCCATCTTATCTCATAATTCTAGTGATCATCTAATGGTTCGATACGACATTAAAAGTATAAAGAACACACAATAATAACCAAGCACATGGGTAATACTTTGCAAAAAGAAATTCTCTCTATTTTTCTACAAATCATGTTAGTAGCCGAGAACACAAAATTGGTTAACTACGGGCTCTCGCATCTTATAGTCAACCCTAACCTTCCTGACCTCGCGAATAGCTAAAATGGTTCTATCGCATACAAAGCAAGTTTCACAATGACTATCGGTGTGTGTCACAAAAAAACATCAACTATTAAATTGATTGGTCATAAATACAAAGGTAACTCTCGCAGATACTAGGCATTTCTAAAATCATTTAATTAATGATCAATTAATTAAAAACATTAAACCGACAAAATAATAACCAAACATGAATGTGTACTAAATAAAGAGAGAGATTAAATTTAAATCACTACATTGGATATAGAAAAATAATTGCATTCCATTAATTAATTAAGCACAAACCAATTCAACATTTACAAAATTAATCAACCCAAGAAAATACAATAAATATCATAAAAATATGAGTTGAAAGAATTAAACCAAATGTTGCTCGAATCCAGGGTTGAAATCTCTTGCAAATGCATCATTGGCCCTTAATTTGAAGTTTCAAACCTTTAAAGGTGATTAATCTTCAAAGATTTGATGAGAAAATGGTGGAAAATGGGGCTGGTGCCCAATTTTTGGAGCAATGTCCCGAAAATGGGGGCTTAGAATGAATGGAGGCCACATGAAGAGATTAAAAGAGAAGGGCAAAGGAGTGAGCACCAATAGGAAGGGGTAGTTTGGGGAAAGGATAGGACTTTTAGGGGTGAAAATGGAAGGAAAAAGAAGTTGGGGCACGGTTGGAATGTGGGGCTCCAGGTGAAGAAGGCGCAGGCTGCCCAAGGATGAAACGGGCGTCGCTGTGAGGGTGATTGGGTGAGAAAGCGAGTGGATGGGGCAGATCTAGAGCGGATGACCCCGATCTAGGTAAGGGACACACGAGTGACCCGTGCTTTGGTGGACATAGTTGGTGACGTGGCCTGTTTCTCCGTTCGACAACTCATAAGTGGCAGGGATTTAGGAATTGGTGCCGGCCTCCCTCTAACTTTGAAAACTTACCTCAGTGCCCCTAGTGCCCCTGGCGTTAAGAGAGTTACTGGTGAAGGTCCTTCCCCTTCCAGACTTCTCAATTAAGTCCTTTGTTAGCCTAGTTAGCCTTCCTTTTGCCTTGGAATACTTGACGGACTTAACAAACTTTGATCGAATGTTTTCTAACTCAACTTTAAAGTCCGTTATTACCTTGAACTTCGTGCTAAACAACATAAATACTCGATTAAACCTTGGAAACCTACATTTTAGCACAAATACACAAATAATAATATTTCCAAGACATAATTAACTAAAAATAACACAAAATAAAAAGAAATTCAAGGGAAAATTCGTGAAAATCTTGGGCTCATCATGCTTATTTTTCAAAGATACTCATGTGAGAGTAGATCAATCAATTAAAATGATAATCAAATCAAGAGTAAAATAGTAAAATTAACTTCCAAAAAAAGAATGATTAGAAAGTTGGACACTTTTATTAGAACGAAGAGAGTACAATAGAGTTAGATATCTTCAGTTATCTGTTATTAATTTGTGTGTCAAGTTCATGGTTCTAAAAATCGGACTAGGTGGGCGCCTAGGCGCTAGGCGGCAATCAAACGCCGCGACTTTCTTCAAATCGACCAAAAAATCGTTTGTTGAAAAAATCGCCGACTTGTCGCTCTAGGCGCCGACTAATCGCCGACTTCGCCTAACTTCACTGAACCAAATTTCAGAAAATCTATGGAATTAGATGCCGTTTTTTGAAAGAAGATGAAACAAGAAAAAAGAAAGAAAAAAAGAAGAGGGTGGAACAGGGGACTAGGGGAGTAAAGAAGAAAACAAAGAAAATTGAGAAGGAAAGAAAAGAAAAATACTTTCCGCTTCATGCCTTTGTCATCTCAGAAAGGAAATGATGGAAAGCTGGGGTAAACGTAGAAAGGAGATGAGCGAAGACTGAAAATAGTTGGAAAATAAAACCCTAGATCTAAAGGAGCAGTCTCACATTTGTTTTTAATATTGGGGGTTTGACTTGCAACTTAGTTTTTGGACCGGTTTATTAGTAATTGGGTCTGCACATTTTAGTCTCCTTTTAGTTTATGTGATGGCCCAACTAGGTAATGTGGGAAAAGTAAAGAAAAGAAATAATTACAAGCCGGTATATTTTTTAAAACATGTTTTCAAATTAATCCAGTCATTTTTTAGACATATCTTTTAAGTACATTTTTGGGGTGAAAATACATCAGTGCCCCTATGTGTCGTAAAGATCATCCTCGTCCTGTGTCAATCAATTCAATAGAGGGGGAGGGTACACTAGGGGTGGCAATTCGTTCTATCCTATCGTGTTCGTGCCTCATTATCGTGTTTTCATATTATCTATCTTATTTGATCATAAATATAGCAATAAATATTATTTTGAATATATTAACAATTTCATGTCTTTCGTGTCGTGTTTCGTGTTGTGTCGTGTCGTGTCGTGCTGGGCTTATCGTACCATTTGTCTCTGTAATCGTATTTTATAATCGTGTCGTGCTGGTTCGTGCTATCGTGTCGTGCCAGTCATTGCCACCCCTAGGGTACACAATTTGTATTGGAAACCACGAAGCATTAATTTCACACCTGTTGTATCAGTGACCCATCATAATGCTTCAAACTTTAACAATGGAGATGAAGAGTTTTGAAACCATCTTCATTCCCTCTCCTGCTCACCATCTCTCTCCTTCGCCCAAATCCTCTGCTCGCTGCCGCCATCTACGTATCATCCTTAGTCTGCCGCCCAGCCTCCCAACATCAACCCTCTCTTTGTCTCACACCTTCGCATCCATCGCTTGATGGGTTAAGCAAATGAACTTCAAAATTTAAAATCAAAACTCAAAACCCAAAATCAAAAGTCAAAACCCACTGCTCTCTCGTCTCTCTCCCTCACGCCGGATGTCACCGCTCTCTCTCTCCTCACGGACTGCCGCCTCATCAGACGCCCAAGTCTGCAAGTAGAGAGAGAAAGCCTCAAGTGGAGACAGAAGAGAGAGAAATCGACTATCTCCCTCGCTACTCTCCTCCTCTGTTCGTCTCAATCCCTAACTCCAAACTCTTTACATAGCGAAGTAAGTGCACCGCTCAACCTTCTTTTGTTTTTCCTTTCGGTACCATGAGGCACAAGGTCGAGCAAGGTCACGCCGCCAACAATGGTCATGATATTGTCAGAAGACTATTGGAACCCCTTAAGGAGCGCTTCCTATCATCTCATATGGTGACTTCTATCAAAGTTAGATTGGCCTCTAATATATATTTAGATTTGTGTTTGCAAGGTATTTGGTTTACGTGTTGATTGATGTGATTACTTTTTGAATTTAGTTGGTCGGGTGTCGTTGCGGTTGAAGTTACTAGAGGACCTCGATGTTCCATTCCACCCGTGAAGAAAGGTTAATCTCATTTTATCCCACTTTGAAATTGCTTGCCCGATTGAACTCTTTCTCGATAATCTGTAGAGGTTTAGTTAATGGTTGTTAAATAAAATCGAAAATTTTGTGAAGATTATCCAGGTGACTTCATGTTATTAAATGATATTCCCTCTGTCCCCAAGTGAGGGTTCCTGTTTGTTTGTGATTCCCAATGTCCATGTTGTTAATCTTGGGAGGAGGAATAATGGTTTAGTTTGCCCTTTGTTTTAAAACCAACCCGGAGGAGGCCCGCATTCCACGCCGCTGCGTTGGCTCTCTCTTGCCGCGACTTCCAGTAGCATCTCCAATCGATGGATAGTGAAGCTAATGAACACCCCAAGCAAGAACGTCTCGAACAAGATGGACAAAGATCTCTTGATAAGATATTTGCACCTTGTCGCTCAAAGATGTTCAATCAGGGACTAGGCGAAACAATGTTTTTGACAAGAAAACATGGAACCACATTCGCGATGAATTTAATAAAGCAGACAGATCTTAGCTTTAACAACAATCAATTGAGGAAACACTTGATGTTCTTTCGCACGCGATACTACAATATGAAGTCGCCTCGATTTAAATGACTTCGCCATGGATGATTCATTTTGCATTGGGTTTGATTTATGGGAGGACAAAGTGCATATTTACCATCCTGATATTTGTTCAAAAGTCACAACTTTCATTATAAGAAAAAACTTGTCCATCTGTTATGAATGAGGATTTCTTTCCTTTTGAACAGTAGTAAAACATTGAGAGTTAGCCTAAAAAAAATTGTTGTTAATCTTGAACCAGAAGTGACACTCATTTTGGGATAGAGATAGTATTACTGAGATAGTATTACTTTGAGTTTAGTATGTGCAATGTAATGCTTTATCTTTGAGAAGTTGCGATTATTAATGATTGAAATATGTTTTCCTGGGTACTTGAATGCCTTTGGAATAAATCATGTTGAACAATGATGTTGAAGAAATTTTCTTGGATTTTAAAGACATTAATATAACTTTTGAAGCATTATTGCAATGCTATCAAAACATATACTACTGTAATCCGGTGTAGTTTTAAGGATCGTCATTAGTTGTAGGAGTATCTATTATTGTTAGGTCTGTTGAAAAGGACCTAAAATTATGGAGACCCTGTGGTCTGAATTATGCATTTCCTTCAAATTTCTTTGTTAGCTATGACCCTTGGTAGGGGGAAGGTGTTTGGCTTTTTATTTGTTTTTCAATTCGCATGTGCATTAGTTCTATTATCTAATTAATCCTTGTGCTTTTTGTCTCAGGACAAAGAAAAGCCATCACTAGAAGGTCGCCTTCCTGATGCCACCCAAGGTGAGTGTTGAGCTTGTTTGATTTTCTTTTTAATTTTTTTTGTCTGGGAGGTTAAAGTAGAGCTAAATAGAATTCAGAAAGAGTTAGTTTCTTTGTAGATTCTTAATATGCATCATTAATAGTTGCTGAAACCTGTTGCAGGCCATGATCATTTGAGAGATGTTTTTGTTAAACACATGGGTTTAAATGATAAGGACATTGTGGAACAGGAGAGAGATTAGCAGCATTGCATCTGACATCTCCCACTAGCATTGTGGATTGTGGAACAGAAGAAAGAAGTGTTTCTACTGTTGAGAAAACTGATATACTGGAATCAACTGTGGTTGTAAAGATTGAGGAAGAGAATATTCTGATGCCTATTCTTGGCATCAGTATTTTTAGATTTTTTTGGGCTTGAAAAAATTGTGAAAACAGTTCTAATGCCTAGCCTTGGCATCAGTATTTTTTAATTTTTTTGGGTTTGAAAAAAAAGTGAAACAGTCCTGATGCCTAGCCTTGGCATCAGCATTTTTGATTTTTTGGGCTTGAAAAACTGTCTGTGTAAGCAACCACGATGCCAAGTCTTGGCATCATATATTTTTCTTTTTGCTTGAATAATTTGTCAAAACAGCCCTGATGCCTAGATTTGATATAAGCTTTTTTTGAATTTTTTTGGTGAATAAAATATGGAAAAACAGCCCTGATGCCTAGATTTGACATCAATATTTTTTGAATTTTTGGAAACACAACCCTGATGCCAAGATTTGGCATCAACATTTTTTGATTTTTTTTTGGTCTATAAAATATGAAAAAACAGTCCTGATGCCAAGATTTGGCATCATAATTTTTGAATTTTTTGGTCAATAAAATCGGAAACGACCACGATGTCAAGATTTGACATCATAATTTTTTGAATTTTGTTGGTCAATAAAATCTGAAAAACAACCCCGATGCCAAGATTTGGCATCGAATTTTTTGAATTTTTCGGTCAATAAAATCGAAAAAATGATCCTATGCCAAGATTTGACATCAAGATTTTTGAATTTTTTGGTCAATAAAATTTGGAAAAACTCGATGCCAAGATTTTGCATCGAATTTTTGAATTTTTTGGTCAATAAAATGAAAAACGACCTCGATGCCAAGATTTGAATTTTGTGTTCAATAAAATCTGGAAGAACGACTCGATGGCAAGATTTGGACATCGCATTTTTTGAATTTTTTTGGTCAATAAAATCTGAAAATGAACGATGCCAAGATTTGACATCATAATTTTTGAATTTTTTTGGTCAATAAAATCGGAAAAAGCCGATGCCAAGATTTGGCATCGAATTTTAATTTTGTTGGTCAATAAAATCAAAAACAATCGATGCCAAGATTTGACATCGAATTTTTGAATTTTTTGTTCAATAAAATCTGAAAAAAAACGATGCCAAGATTTTCCATTAGAATTTTTTGAATTTTTTTGGTAAATAAAATCTGGAAGAACAGTCCTGATGCCAAGATTTGGCATCAACATTTTTTGAAATTTTTTGGTCAATAAAATCTGGAAAAATAGCCCTGATGCCAAGATTTGACATCAGAATTTTTTGAATTTTGTTGGTCAATAAAATCTGAAAAAAAAAAAACCCCTGATGCCAAGATTTGACATCAGAATTTTTTGAATTTTTTTTGTCAATAAAATCTGAAAAACAGCCATGATACCAAGATTTGACATCATAATTTTTTGAATTTTGTTGGTCAATAAAATCTGAAAAAACAACCCTGATGCCAAGATTTGGCATCAGAATTTTTTGAATTTTTTTGTTCAATAAAATCTGGAAAAACATTCCTGATGCCAAGATTTGGCATCATAATTTTTTGAATTTTGTTGGTCAATAAAATCTGAAAAAACAACCATGATGCCAAGATTTGACATCAGAATTTTTTGAATTTTTTTGTTCAATAAAATGCGGAAAAATGCTCGACACGATGCCAAGATTTGGCATCATAATTTTTTGAATTTTTTGTTCAATAAAATCGAAATGAGTACGATGCCAAGATTTGGCATCAGAATTTTTTGAATTTTTTTGGTCAATAAAATCTGGAAAAATAGCCCTGATGCCAAGATTTGACATCAGAACTTTTTGAATTTTTTAGGCCGGATGACTTTTTTCTTCATTAATGGCATTTTCGTCATTTGGAAACCAATTTGTAGTTACATGAAATATTAAAAAAATTGATGGTCCTAGATGAAAACATGTTTTTAAAATTGTACCCACTTAAAATTTGTCATAAAGAAAATTGTACAAAATGTGGGCTTTTACTAGTTAAAATTACAATATAATTGTTATGGATGGCCACTTACGGTGAAACTTACAAATAACTCATAAATTTAGAATTCTTATTTTTTTTGTTTATATATTTTTAAATTTTAGTCAATTTTACAGATTTATAAAACTTAGTCAATGTGTTTGATGAAATGACAAAAATAAGAATTTTAAGAAATTTCAAATTTGTAGTATATGTATTAGACGTATTAATTTATTTAAGTATTTAGTGGTATTAACTAAGAATCGAGTATTAAATAATTTATAAGTTTTAAGTTTTTAAATTATTTAGTGATAGTTTTTATTAGTATATTTAAAGGCTTAAGTTTATAATAGTAAGAAAAAATTTCAAAATAAGGGTAATTATGCTTTAATTTCTAGGTCATGCCTAGGCTCCGACTATTCCTCAACTAGTCCTTTAGGCGCTAGGCGTTGGTGTGTCGCCTAACGACCGCCTAACGATCTTTAGAACCTTGTTCAAGTTAAACATGATACTCATATATTAATGAAAGGGAGCACTAAAGTTACAATATTTAGATTCAGAAATATGTTCCAATCAGATGTGTTAATCAGTGATTGCATCGATATAAAGTGAACTCTTAATATGTAATCTCTCCGTTCCGGGTAAAAAATCTGTTATTTTATTTTGGAATGCTTCACTTAAATAGCTTATTTTTAAAAATTAAAGTATAAAAGTGTCATTTTATTATTAATGATCTACTAAACGCATCATTTTTTAAAAAAAACGTTTGACTTTCAAACGAGAATTTTTGCATGCAACGGAGAGAGTATCTTGTTTGACAAAATTTGATTGATTGATAAAAAGGTTGGAATTATATATCTGGATAATTTGATTGTAACGATAATATTACTTGGGAAAAGTTACCCTTAAATTTTAGTTCTAAAAGTGCCTATTATACCGTCAAAGTTGTTAAAGCATCGGCCTGTTTTCTTCCCAATCCTGCCGTAGAAGCCGCCTGTAATCAAGAGGAAGGGTGGATAAGTGACTTCACTGACTTGGGCCAGTTGCAATGGGATTTGCTAATAAAATAACTGTGATAATCGGCCGGTTCCATATAATGAAATTATAAATAATTACGAGTCGGTACAATTTTATAAAATTGTAATCGCTCACGTACTTTTTTTTTTAAACCGTAAAAGTATTTTTTTTTGTTTTTTTTCTTCCTAAAATACCCACGCTACCTTTCCCCATTATCGTCATCATCATCACTTTCGATAATGAGCTTTGTGAACTT